>RJWJ010012029.1:0-42782 GCA_004363605.1 Indri indri
AACACATAAGTGTACATGTAAGAATAACATCTATTGGATGTCGGGTAGGGAGGGAGGGGGAAGGGGGAGGGGCGAGGGGGAGGAGGGGACGGATATATGCATACACAAAGGGTGCAATGCGCACCCTCCGAGAGATGGACACGCTTGGGACTGGGACTTGGGGGGAAGGGGGGGCAAGGGCATCATACGTAACCTAAACGCCTGTACCCCTATAAACAACAAACAATAAAAAAAATAAAATAAAATAAAATAAAAAAGATACAGCTATAGGCCAGGTGCGGCGGCTCACTCCTGTAATCCTAGCACTCTGGGAGGCCAAGGCAGGAGGATTGCTTAAGCCCAGGAGTTTGAGGTTGCTGTGAGCTAGGCTGATGCCACAGCACTGTAGCTCACACAACAGAGTGAGACTCTGTCTCAAAAAAAAAAAAAAGATATAGCTATAAAGACTTATTGGGAAGGAATCCTTGACAAAATTGTTCGTGGAAAAATAGTAAATTGGATATTCAGAATGATTCATTTTGTAAAACAAACAAAAAACAAAAGCAAATATTTGGACATGTCATATATAATTTAATATATTTATACTCTATTACATTTAATACATTTATATTCTATTACTCATTTAATAATTTATACTCTAATTAGAGTATACAGTAACTGCAGTGTTACTACAAAGGGTTGAAATTGGAAAAGAAAGGAGATTATCTGTTTCATTTTATAACTATACCATCTTATTAAATTTCTAGAATGAATAGATTAATATATTATTTTGTAATTCAAGTAACTATAATGAATTTTAAATTATAATAATGATTAAAAGACACAATTTTGGAAGTTTTACTATTAGTTTTGTTTGCTTAATTGTATATTTTTAGGCAAAAAAAATCAAGTCTAGAGATAATAAATAGTTTATTTTCAAATACATTGAAAAAATTTTCCATCAGAAAAGAAAAATTCTTTCCATTGACAATGAACCACTTGTGGAAAAACATGAGAAAATAATTTTTACAAGCTAACGTATGAAATATGCAAATATTTTTTTAAATGTAAAAGCCAGTATTGACTCCTTATTAGATATTTGTAATTTAGCACCAAGGCATCACAATGCTATAGACATTTAAAAACGAATAAAGGATTGCCAGGAAGATGAACTCTAATGAGAAAGTCAAATATTATTAGCTCATCATACCAAAGAAGTCAATTTTTAAGATATTCAAATGATTAGTGTTATAGCATCAGAGGGTGCAAAGATTGCCTGAAGAGCACTCACATGAGTTTCAATTTTCAAAATTCAAGTTTTCACTCCCTGAGGTTTTTATATGATTCTGGTTTTGCATGGAATTTTCAACGTTAAACATCAATATTGTTCTGATGATCTGTTTATGAGATTAATCTTATCTGATCTTGTAAACTTTATTTTATGTTCGGTGTAGATATTTCTCCCTCTTCCTCTTTCTCTCTTTCTCTCACTCTCCCTGTAACTCTGGTCTCAGATTCAAAACTACATACAGAGATTGTTCCTTCACTGTCTCATAGGCACCTCCTATTCATCAACTGTTGTTTTTATTTTTTAGTTTTTTTTAATGAGACAGGGTCTTGCTCTGTCGCCCAGGCTGGAGCGCAGTGGTGCAATCATAGTTCACTGCAGCCTTGAACTCCTGGGCTCAAGAATCCTCCTGCCACAGCCTCCAGAGTAGCTGGGACTATAAGCTAGCACCACCACACCAGGCTAATTTTTTTATTTTTTATAGAGATAGGGTCTCGCTACATTGCCCAGGCTGTTCCTAAACTCCTGGCCTCAAGCAATCCACCTTCCTCAGCCTCCCAAAGTGCTGGGACTACAGGCATGAGCCACCATGCCTGGACTTTTCTTTCATTTTAAAGAATTAATTAGGACATATTATTATATCACGCATATAAAAAAATGAATAAATCTCCTATGAAAATGTAAAACAAAACATAACACAAAACAATGAATTTTTTAGTAGATTAACAGGGGCACTCAGGTTAGCTGTGCACTGTTGCACCCAGTTGCACAAGCCCAGACTGGCATTTCTCCCGTGGCCCCTCCCTTACTCTCAGCCCCCATATCCAGTCAATAGCCAAGTCTTGCCAGTGCCACCCTCTAAATACCTCCCTAAGAACCCACTGTATCCGTTCCCACTGTCTCTCACACAAGGCCCTATCAGCAATTAGGTAACTTGTTTCTCTGTCCAGACGTCCTGCTTCCTCTGTCCTGAAGGAACGACAACAATTCCCACTTCTCCTTGGATCTCTGCTTAGATGTGACTTCCCTCCTTGATGCTCAAGCCTGGCTGTTTGCTCTCCAGGTACTCTGCAGACAGCCCACACCCATATTTTTTTACTTGTCTGATGTACTTGAATTTGCCCACTAACCTGTTCTTTCCTCCACCAGAGTAAGGCTCAGGAAAGACAGGGTCTGGGGCGTGTGTACTATTGGATTCCCGGAGGCAGATCCCTACCCAAGACATAGTACAGCTTCCAGAAAAGTTGGTTGGATTGAATCAAAATTTACCAAATAATTAAGGATACTTGTGCACTGTTCTTTATACATGGAGGTAACGTTTATGCCATAATTTTGACAAAACACGTGCTTTGGAATGATGCATTTATAAGATTCTGATTTTGTGCAGGTTTAAATTCCATAGGTATGGAACAGAACAAATATATCTATACCTCACGGTGACTGGGGCTAATACCTGGATTTTATTATTGTTTTATGGAAAATAACAGCAACATCTAATATTTGTATACTGGTTTATAATGTACAAATTGGCCAGTCTAATTAATCCTATTAAAATTATGTTCCTCTAATTATTTACTATTCTTCATGCATTCCAGATCAACGTTCTTCTTCTTAGTAGTCCTCTGATCTCCTGCCAGAAACCCGATGAAGGCTACAGCTAAACTAGACTGACCAATCCAAATGGTGCTAATAATTCAACACCACCTTTTCAACTTTGCTTTGCCCAGTGATGTGCCCACGCTAGATAAGGGAAAGAGCTTCCTCTCGCCTCCAAAGGCTCCCAAACATTTCAGGCTCACTGCCTCCCATGAGCCATGCTTCCTTCCACCTTCCACATCAGGAGCACACGTTCTATGCCACCGGAGCAGCAAGTCATAAAGGCAGCTGTGACGTATCCTCATCCTCCTCTTGGGTCATTTCATTCTCCTCCCAACTCATCTTCCTGCCTCCCATCTGAGCCCCCTCATCCACTCTCCTCTTCTGCTCAAGCAATCTTTCAAAAACATAATACTACTATGTCACAATCTGTTTTCACATCCTTCAGTGGCTCTGCAACTTCAAACAGTTCAGCCCAGTGTGTAGTTCCTGTGATGATCTGGCCTCTCTTTTTCTCTGGGTTCATCTCCCACCGTCCGCCTCACATGCCCCCTGAACCCTGCACGCCACACTCCAACCACAGCAAGCCATTATCCGTGAGTGAGCACATCAGACTGTTTCCTGCTTTTATGTGTTTTTCTAACACTTTTCTCTATTTGAAATGCACTTTCATGCTCCATCAACACAGGAAATTCCTATAGATCCTTCAAAAACCTCCCACTCTGTGAAGGCATCTTTACAAGAACAATTGATCATTCCCATTGGAACCATCACTGTGCTTTGCCTTCACTTGTGATATGAGGCATTGGCCATGTGTTTACACTCCTGTAACTCCCCTTAAGCTACGAGATGCTAGAGGAAAATTTGGGAATTTATGTTTCGTGGTATCCCCATGCCTGTCACACAGCAGGTGTGTTTATTAAATGAATGAATGAACAAATCAATCCTGAGAAGAAACAGAGATTCAAATCTGTGTTAGAATTTTTTGACCACATTATAAAGGCACCAAGACTAATTCTAGACTTTGGCTCAAAGTTTTCACTTGGTTTTCATTAAGGCTAGAGGCGTAATGTGGAACAATCCAAAGAAAAATTGTAATGGTCATTAATCTCCCTAAGAAATCCTAATTTTTCCTGCCAAATGTTTTACTAAGTCTTATGACTATTCACCAGTATTAAAAATCATTAAAACTCTTAGAAACTGAATACTGTTCCAACTTATCCTAAAGCACTGAAGTTACCAAATAAGAGCCCGTGAAAAATCCACCATTAAATAAAATAATATATGAATATGAGAAACATTATAAAGTAAGGCCAAGAATTGATCTGGGGAAAAATATATTTGTCTCAGAACTCAAGAAGCTTCTTAAAAAGGAAAAATATATATAACCACCCACACAGTTTCATCAGCTCACTTTGCTGGCGCATTTGTTTTTGCCAGTGTTGGCAACAAGTGCGAAGTTAATGCATATCTAGGAATTTAGCATGCAGGGAGAGAGTGGAGAAAAACATGAGTTCCTAGTTAGCCGTGTGCTTCGATTGATGCAGTCTTGCAGAGATTACATTTGATGGGAAGGAAAGGCATTTGACCACTCCCCCATGTGATGGGCAGTTCATTATCCTGACATGACATGTCCACAGGAAAAAAGGAAAGTGCACACCTTGAGCCTCATTCATCACCTGTGGTCCACCATCTCCAAGCCTGACATCCCATAGCAACTCGTTTGGTTCCATCAACTACGTAAATTAATTCAAACTTCTAAGAAGAAACTTCATTGCCAAGTAAAATGAGATGATTTGACTGGAATACCATGTTCTAACTGCTCTGCCATTTAAAAGAGGTGTCGTTCTGCTTTTCGTTGTATACAAGGTGTTCGAGAGCTGGCCTCAGCTGTGTTTAATACTGTGACCACAGCACTTACAGAACATTCGCTATTTTAAAGTCCAGTTTTTTCAAAGGGACAGCAAGCAATCAAAAACTTCTTTCATCTGATTAGTTTACCTGGTAGGATCGAGGATAGGATATCAAGGTTTATCAAATAATTCTATACTTCAAAGTAGGTTTTTAGTCCAGTGGGAAACAATTCTATAAAATTGAATGTGTACATTGTTTTTTCTGCCTTGCTTGTCTGTTTTTCAGAATGTAGTCTAACAGATAGCATAGTTGATTAAAATCTAGGAATAAAAAACAATCATAAGAAACAATTAATCCCTAAGCATGATTAGAAGCATATCAATACCTTTGCTGTGGCAGGGACCCATCCAACATGTTCCTTTCCAGGATGTGAGCTCATGTCAACCAAACAAAGAAAGGGACTTTTAATCTTTAAACCAAAAAATAGACTTAAACCTCAGCCTTTCCCTGGCAAGCACCATTTAGCTTATAATTAGGGATTTTAAACCCGTTAAAAATGAATTTTTATTTGCCCTAATTCATTCATAACACACATGCACTAAAGAAAAATTCTATCGATTTGGGAATGTTGCTAATGTTATTCCCTGTATTAGATAAGTTCATGTAGAAATAAAACAAAGGCACGAAATCGATATTCTATCATTGTGGAATTTTAGGTACGAGATACTAACTGAAATAGAATTCAATCAGGATAATCTTTTCAAGGGAAATTTAGCACAAGATCTTTAAATAGGCCCAGTAATAAGACACTCAGGCAATTTGCTTTCTTTTGTTTTCTTTCTTTCATTCTACTTATTTTTTAACTAAGAAAAGGGAAAGAGCAACCACTACCCAAGTGTAAGAGAAAATGAAACTTTAGCAGTGTTGAGAAAGTAAGAAGTGGAAAGAAAAAACAATGGCAAGTTTTGGTAAAAATTAAATTTAACAGAATAGATTTCTCACAACTGTAACTTGTAAGTCAAAATTAGGTTCTTCATCCAATATTAACATAAAACAAAAGATACCTAGATTTAGGTGGAACATAATAAGAAGAGATTGGTTCTGGCCAGAAAGGAATTGGCAATTCTTTGAGGTGATAAGAATATGAGACACTGTATATGAAAAAAAGGAGGTTGTTCTTATCCAATGAAAAAAATAAGAAGTGTACATGATTTTTAAGAAGTTGTCTACATTGTAAGTAAAGCTGTCTGAGGATGTAATAATAACTGAGAAAATGGACCAGGTAGTATTAATCAGCCAATAAGGAAACAAAACATGCAGTTCACTGGTGAGTCCACATTGTGGAAAATGGGCCACAGTAGGAAGGCTGGTACCCAGTGGACAGCTCAAGGGTTGCATCTATATACAGACATTAGTAACTGCAGGCCAAGTGGAACAATGGGATGGAATCCATCCCATAACTATTTATAAAACAAAGACCCAAAACAACATCTGCAGGTGCTGTACCCATAGAGCAGAAATGTAACCCTGCAGGTCTGTACCCATGAGTGTACAGTATCTGTCCATGGACCCAGAGGACAGGTGAGGATAAAAAGGTGAAATGTACACATGAGCATGGGTGGCTGGGAAACAGATGTCTGTCCCCTTCGTATTATTTATATCATCTTTCTATATCTTACTTTTTTCTTTCTGTGAACGCATTGCAGGACCCTTCTCTTCGGATAGAACACTTTTTTAGGACTCCACATGGCAGCTCAGAATCTAACATCGACAGTGCACATGAGATAACAAAACTAGAGCCTCTATATGAAACAACACTAAGTGCAAGAATTTATAGAATATTTAGGAGAATAACTAATTAAGAAGATAAATAGAACTTTTAGTAAATTATGCATGTAATCTTATACTCTCTAATGAAAATAATCCTCTTCCTTTAATCAGCATAAGGGTATAGCTTATACACTGTTCAGGCCTTTTTTTCCTCTTACTTTTTTTAATGCTTCTTCTGCATAAGACGGATCTATTATCATATTTAAAGAAAACTTGCTTATTCATTCACAGTGTATGTCAGTTACTCATATTAAATATAAATCTATTAAAATAGGAAATACGCAATCTGAATAGCATTCTTGTCATCTATGAATTAATTGCAAATTTAAAACTATATGCTATTGTAGTATGACACGAGAAACTATTTAGTATGAGGGCAAGTGTTTTTTGATTCCTAAGAGTAGAAATCATTTTACTTTTATTCCAATTTACAATAGAGTCTGCACAATTATAATTATTCATGCAAAATACTTCACACACCTTCTTACAAAAACAAAGTGATAAAAAGACTGCCATTGTGGTGGAAAAAGAAAAGTATGTTTTTAAGTTCAGTAGTTTGGTTAAGATCATAATATATGTAAATTCCTGACCTAAAAATAAAAATACAGTTGTGATTTAGTGAAGTCAAAGCTTTTAATTGTATCGAGTTGATGCTCCTTAAAATTTAAATTCATTTTCCCCAAAGAGCAATTCAGGAGAAATTACCACCACCACCACTGTTTCCCATTACACACCTACTCCCTACAGAGAGTGGGGATTTCACTGCTTGATTCACTTTCTGATCAAGATGGTCTTGAATATGACATTGGTTGAATTTAGAATAGTTTCGTTACTAGCAAAGAGGCATCAGCAGGCATTTTTCTATCCAGCCCCGATCCCCAGGCCATGCTGACATGCACCCCATCCAGCCTTCTCTGCATCAGTGGTTCTCAAGGTATGACCAGGCCAGCAGCAGTAGCATCACCTGGGAACTTGTTAGAGATGCAAATTCTCTGCCCCAAACCTATTGAATCAACAATTCTCCAGATGGGGCCTAACAATCTGTGTTTTAACATGCCCTCCACGTGATTTTGATGCACTAAAATTTGAGAACCACCTCTCTACATCATGGAACAACTTTCATAGGTACTGAGGAGTAAGTCAGGATGAAGAAGATTAGGCTATAAGAGGCACCTTCGTTTCATTTAAAAAATACAACAGCCATTATAAAAAAACAAACTAAAATTAGAACAACCATATGATCCAGTGACTCCACTTCTGGGTATATATTCAAAGGATCTGAAATCAATATGTTGAAGAGATATCTGCATCCCCATGTTCATTGCAGCATTATTCACAATAGCCAAGTTATGGAATCAACCTAAGTGTCCATCAATGGATAAATGGATAAACAATATGTGGTACATATAGACTATGGAATACTATTCAGCCTTAAAAAAAAAAAAGGAATTCCTATCATTTGCAACAAAATGGATGAACCTTGAGGACATTCTGCTAAGTGAAATAAACTGGCACAAAAAGACAAAAACCATATGTTCTCACTTAAACGTGGAATCTAAAACAATCAAAAGCATAGAAGCAGAGAGTAGAATGGTGGTTACCCAGGATGGGGGATGGGGGATGGGGGAACAGGGAGATGTTGGTCAAAGGGTACAAAGTTTCAGTGAAACAGGAGAAACAAGTTTTTCAAGATCTACTGCAGGGCATGGTGACTATAGTCAATAACGGTGTATTGCATATTTCAAATCTCCGAGAGAGTAAATCTCAAATGTTCTCACCATAAAAATGATAAGCATTTGAGGTGATGAATATGTTAATTAGGTTGATTTAAGCATTCCTCTTTGTATACACATATCATAGTACCTTTGTACCCCATAAATATCAATTATAATTTGTCCATTTATAACAAAATGCTTAAAATATGACATGATTTCAAGGTGGTGGCGGCTCTTTAAAGTCTATTCCTATTTTTATAGAAAAGAGCTAGTGTCATGTTCCCGGTTTGCCCAAAGCATCTCCAGCTGCTATTCTTACAACCCATGTACAGTTATCACTCTTAATTTTCCTTCCTCATTCAGAAAAAAAAAATGTCTTTTTGGGGTCTATTTACCTTTTTCTCCCTCATTCTCCAGTCACATAATCTAGCATTAAGAAAGTTTTCAAATTTTTTTTTAATTTTTTGTTTCTTTAATTTAGCCTGTCTTTCTGAGAAGCTGAGAAAGAAAACTGACCTTCTCAGCTTCTCTTTCTTTGCTGACATCAATCTTTCTCTACTACCCCTTCCTGACCCATCTTGAACATGGCAAACTCATTCCTCCTTAGATACTTGGTACTCACTGTCTTTTTATGTGGAACATTCCAGAACTTACAAGCCACTCCCTTCTGGTCGTACAGACTCCATCTTGAACATGGCAAACTCATTCCCCCTTAGACACTTGGTACTCACTGTCTTTTTATGTGGAACATTCCAGAACTTATAAGCCAGTCCCTTCTGGTCATACAGACTCCAGCCTCTATGTCTCCTCCTCAGAGAAACCACCCCTGACCACTCAACAGACCCTATCCTTATCTATTCACCTCTGAAATGTTCTCCTTTTATTTATGTCTTCATGTGTGTAGTCTCTCTGCACACACATGTAAACTCCATAAGAGCAGGGACCTTGTCAATCTTGGTCCCCAGGGCACACCCAATGCCAACCCCTGGCACTAAAGCGTAGACACTTTCCAGATACATGTTCAATAAATGAATGAATATCTTGCCATTATTTCATGTTTATTCCATTAACTAGGGCTCTTTGGATTAAAAATATCTGAAATCATTTCAACCTAGGTTAGTCAAACAATATATTTGTTAAAGGATACAAGGCTATCTCACAGAAATCCAGGAAAAAAGAACGTTCAGTTCTCCAGAACAACCGGAGTAAGGGTGTGGGATACAAGTGTGGGCTCTCCCCTTGTACCACTCTGACCCTTTGCTCAGCTCCCAGTCTCTTGTCTCTTGTTACCTTGGTGTACCTACCTCACTTCCCTGGTCCACGTGGTGGATAACATGATGCCAACACCTTTGAAGGTGAACCTGTTCCCATTTCACCCAGGTGGATAAAGAATGAATTCTTTACAATGTCCAGGGAAATATCCCCTCACATCCAACTATGTCAGTTCCCAATCATGGTGGGAGCAGGAAGGGTGAAAGGATAGGGGCTTTGTGTTGTACTATCATGAAAGTTGACCAGGAACCATTCAGGTTTAGTAGGAGAACAATGTTCTTTAAAAAAAAAAAAAAAAGGAAGCCAATTCTCAAGAGAAGAGAAGTACTGAACAGACAAAAGCGTGAGTTTCCACTTGGGTTGAGCAATATTAATTCTGTTAAGCCATTGGGACACCCATTGATAAACTATTGAGAGGCAGCATAGCATTCGCTGAGGTGTCACCTTTGTAGCCAAGCTTCAAGGGTTCAAATCCCAACCCTGCTGCCTAAAAACTGTGTGGCCTGGGCCAAGCTTCTTTTCCTAACAATGCCTCAGTCGATCCGCCATAAAAGGAGGACAACACCAGCCCATGTGATGATTAATATGTGACAGGAACTTCCAACGCATCTGCCATACAGTAAGTGCTCAACTGTGTTAACCGTACTGTTTTTACTGACTTTGTGTTTGAATGAGTTACTATAGCGTCCAAAAGAGCCTAGCAATTCAAAGGAAGCATTGACACTACACAGTGTCACTGAACAGAGTGGTTATGGGCACAAGCTAATGAACCATCTGCAGATGTGTACTGTCAAGAGAAATGCTAGACACGCTTCAGGTTTTTTCAGATACATTTCCACACATTAGTAAAAATACTGTCATCTTGACATAAAAATGGTAATCATTTGGATATGTGGGTGTGTATTTGTGTATAAAAAAGAAAAAGAATTTTTTTCTATAAATGGACATGTGATAGGATCATATGTTACCAACCCCTCTGCTTACCGCCCCCCTGACAGCCACATACAGATGCTTTCAGGGGTGTGTCTTCTGTCCCCTCACTAGTTCTCACTGGCAGACTTGGTCACCCACCATGGGAACAGACCAAGTCAGTGAAAGCTGCTCCAGACAGAAGGATTCAGAGACATACCTAAAGAGCCTGTTTGTTTCTCCAGATGCTATGTCTAGATAAACGATGGCAGCCCAGGGAGGCAGAAAAGGAAGAGGAGTATGTGGTCAGAGAGCGGGCAGTGGGGTCACCTTGCAGGTAGGCAGGGAGCAGTCCCACAAAAAGGCCCAGTTGGAGCACAAGGGCAGACACCCTATAGAGCTCTGTCCTCCTGCTCCCATCTGGGAGCTCCCGATGGCCACAGAGACACAAAGGCCAGCCCAGTTTGGAGTAGCATCGTCAGTGCCACCAGGACCCCACGCAGCAACACCCCTCTCCACACACGCTGACTGCTGAGCACTTGCACTGACCCTCTGTCCATGGGCCACGTGTGGCCCTAAGAAGCTGAACACCTAAGAGAGTAATGATGTTCCTTCCCCTGACCAAAGTATGTCCAAACGAAAGCAATTTGTGACTCAAGAGTACACCAGCTACACATAGATTAAAGGACATCTACTACAACCACAATAGCTTGGATTTTCAGAGACAAAAGATTTGACAGAAATCACAATCTGTGAATGAGGATGTGGCTGGAAAAACTGTCAAATGCTCAATAGTTGACAAACACTATCAAGCAATCTGTAGCTACACCAGCTATTTGTAAGAGCTAATGCTATCTACAGCTTTGCTACCATGGGGAGAAAATCATCCCAAGACAGTTAAAAAAAGCAGCAACAAAACACATCTATTTTTCTGTTGTGATTTTTCCCCCTTCCATTGCTTAATTTATTAACCTTTACATTTCTTGTAACTTTCTAACAACGTTTATTGACTGTTTTTTACAGGCAAATCTTTCAACTGGTTTCTTACAATCAAAACATAGTAGTCCAACACAGGTTGAATGATTAAACACCACAATTTTCTCCACATCTACTTGAAGTTTCTAGGTAAAATGATAGTTTGGATTCCTTCATTCTCAGCTACTTGGCCCTTTTTTCCTCCAGATGCTAAAATCTTTCAAAACAATTTGAAGTAGCAAGTATTTTTTGGTCAAAGAGAGAAGATGTGATTTTTAAGATTCAATAATTCTTAATTATTACCATAAATGTAAACATACCCATGTTAATAAACCACATGTGTGGATGTAACGTTATTTGGTAAGTTGCTACTTTCTGAAGGAACAGGACTTTCTCATCAAGCTACAATAATTTGACAAATAATATATGGCTCAGAATGAATACCATTAAAAGATATGACTGTCATTACATTTTTAAAAAAGAATAATCAAAATATCTACCACTAAGGTAGTAAGTTTCCCACCAGGAAATTTTTAGCATTTTATGTCAGGTACAAGGTGAGTTTTTTTGTTTTGTTTTTTTTTTTTAATCTTCCCATGTGTGACCAAGAGGACATTCGTCTCACTCTTGCAAAGCCATCCAAGTTCAAAGATGCCGGAGTTCAGGCAAATCGATCATGTTGCAGTTGCCAGTTCCAAATCCTGAGATCCAGGCTGCTGTGGGCCCTTCACTTGAGCTCTCTGTTACTGGGCTGCTCACTTCTCAACAACTTGTACTTTGACACCTTTTATTTAATCTTGGTGTTTTGCTAATATTTCACCCTCTACTTCTCTGGCGCATGCCTTTGCCTTCAGCCTTGCTGCACTTCAACCTCAGTTGATACACAATACTCATCAGGAGCATTGCAAAGGAGAGTTCCTGCTGAGGGGATTTGGTCTAAAATTACCTTCAAAGACCCTTTAAAAGGTAAGATACTTCTGAGCCTATGAGAGTGTGAACAGTCAAGATGAAACCCACCCAGTTGCTGGTGATCTGGGTAGATGGGGTGCAGGCCCCACCCCACGGAAAGCTGCAGAGACCCAGCAAGAATGAGTCCTGAGAAGCATGGCCAAAGTCATTCGCTAAGGGAGCAGCAGCACATGCGACCCATGAGGAAAAGGGAGGTATCAAAGTCACATTTGTGCTAACTCCAGAGATTAACTGTCATCACTGTCCTCTTCAAATACGAACAAAAGTAGAAAACGTGGTCAATATTCGATCACAGTCAAATTGGCACTGAAGAGCTTCCTAGGGAAAAGGCGATTTATTTTATGTTTTATTCCACATCAATGTTCGTCCGTGATTTAAGTTATAGGATTTCCTTATTCTCAAAAACATGCAAATAGCCACAAATGACTAAGACATTTTCTAATGTAAATGTTAAACAAATATTTATGAATAACTACAAAAATAATAATTTGAAAATCGAGGGTACCTCCAGACTGGCCACATGGAAATAAAATGTTGATATTAACAACACTGCCAAGGACTCAACACCTGATGGAAAATTTGAATTTACAATAGCAATTCTGTTAAGGAAGACAGAGCTGTGCGATGAAAGAACGCTTTTTTCCATGTAGTTTTATTTTCTTAAAACATTTTCCAGAGGTGCTTGTGCACCACAACTTATGTTTTATAAAATAGCAAAGTTGTCATGATACATACCAAAGGAGTGAAGCATCTTTCACCTAGGGCTTTATGATAGATTTTGCTGCATGTTACCATGTCTCTTCAATGAACAAAACTTCATTTAATTTTCCTCAGCAAATTCCTGAATGTCTACAAAAGCCAGGGAGGTGGGAAGACTTTACATTTTCCTATCCCGCAAACCAAAGCACAAACTCTATCTTGAGCAAAATTCCACTCTGCCTCACCCTCAAAGTTTTAAACAAATGTGTGAGGTTTATTCATGAATCTCCAACTGAAAACATAAGGCGCAATAATCATTTCTAGCCAGCTGACTGATGAAACTACAGTTTATTTGTATTGCTCTTATCCTGCTTAAATAGGATTGAGCATGTCAGCCCCTTCTTGCCTGCGGACCCAGAATGCTGAATAGCAGTTTCTGCTACAGTCAGATCAGTTTAGTGTAAAACCACCGACGGCCTCAGAATTGTGTACAAGCCAATGACTGTAGCCGTTAGCTAAAATTGTCTCTGAAATATGCAGACTTATGGACCAAGATAACATACTTTACTGTTTACCAGAGCTGCCGTAATGAGGACTCAGACTAGTTTTGTAACACGTGCTTTCTGTAATGGACACAACCTTAGGGTGGACTAGAGCTGGGTGGGTGTAATCATCCCACCCACGTAGCCCCAACATCCTCACCAAATCACACATTATGGTTAAAGTGCAGATTTGCTGCACAACTAAACATATTTCACATTTGCTGTGATCAGCCAGCATATAATATTCTTTTGAGTGATTATGACTATTGGCAAGCAAAGGATTTTATTTTCTGAATATTTGTATTCATTTTGGGCCACAGGAATAGAATTTTCTAGAAATGACTGCCTTCACATGTATTCTTAAAGAATCACATATATGAAGGGGCTATTGCTACCCAATCTATTTTATGACTGAATTATTTCTTTGCATGTAACAGCATTAAAACAATTTTGATCATGCCTTGAAAAATATAAGCAAGTGATAAATTCATAAACACATAAATATTTTCTAATATCCCCTTTTAATTTGGCAAGCATTCTTACGTTTTATCCAAACCAATTTTGCTTCAAATATTTCAAAGAACAAACTTCCTTCAAATCTTCAGAAAATAAATCAGATGCTTTTATTTAAAATGAGTTTTGCCATTAGGGAACCGTTACTTTATAGGAAGCTATTGTCAAATAGGAGTTCTAATCACCTTGCTACGCATTTCAGGAGAGTTCATAACAGCCAGATACACGTGACCTTCCAAAGTTAGTTTGTTTTGGATTATAGCTTGATTCCCCAAAGATTTGGATATTTAACAAGGAATTACTACTGACTTTAAAAAGTTCACAAAAGATACTAAGTACGCTATGTCTGCTAACACACACAAATACAAAAAGGCCAACATACCTATAAATGTGCAATTCATTTTAGCCTGATTAGCAACAGTTTTCAAAATGGCTCCATTAATCCTCACACAACCACCCCCCACCTCAACCCAGAATCAACAAAATCTTCAGCTTATTTAAGCTTGAAACTTGAGAAAATAATCTTACACTTTATTGGAACTCCAAATGCAGCTGTAGGTATCCCTCTGAGACCTTCACGGGGTTGGTAGACACCTCAGTAAAAGAGTTTTATTAGCATTTAATTTATTTAATTTTGAAGGGATTAGATGAAATGTTAGCATAACTGACTGCAATCCACATTCCACAATCAACAACCCAATACCATTACTTCTTCCAAGAAAATGACCATGTATTTTGAGAATGGCTTTATACAGTCAGCATGTTTCGCGGGTTTCTCTGGAAGGAGAAAAAAGATGAATAATATGAGGTTTTTCAGCTAACTAGCTACTTAAGAAGGAAACTGTCATAAACTAAAAGCTCAGCAAATCATGTCAACCTGCTTAAAGGCAAATCTCTGCCTTTTTTAATGTTCATGCCTATCTGAAAAAAAGTTATTCTCAATTTATTGCACAAGTTTATGTTCACTGCTGCTCATCACAGGGGCTGAATTAGAATGCATTGTAGAAAAACTTTCAGGTCATAACTGAGTATTTAAACAGCTTTTCTTATTGCACTGGCGTATGAAACAGCTTTTCTTATTTCACTTGAAATAAGGGCCTTTAGGTTCAATTTTTAGGGGAAAAAGAATCAGCCAGAACATACATAGGTGATATCTCACACACACAAAAATAATGTCAATGAAATGTATTTCTTACTGATTTCCTCCTAATGTGCCTATTTTATGTACCACTGTATAATGGACACAGTATTTCCAGAGATTATTTTCCAGCCAGAAAATTAATTGTGAATCATGAAAGGGGAAAAAAAAAAATCACCACTCTAAACAAAGAAAATTACCTGCTGGTTTCATACAAATCAGAGCTGGCATTTGAAGCACAGGATGCTGGCTTTTCTGTGCAGCATCCATTTAAAAGCTGGCATCTGACGACAGTGAGCACGTTGCCAACATCAGCTGCATGCCAACCCTATCACTAGTCGGCCTGGCAGCCCCGAAAGGAAACAAAGACCAGATTACTGGCCTTGAAAATATCAAGAGGGAGGAACTGCTGCTTAAGAGGCATTTAAATAATCTTCCTACGTTCCTTAACAAGATTACCCCTAAAAGCCCCCTGAGAAACCAGCTTCTTCCTCCCTGGTGTTTTGTGCTCTCCTGGTTAGAAAGCTCTGTATCGAGCTGTTCTTACTGTACCTGTCCACCAAGTGTGGGAGTCGGGCCTCACCCACATGGCTTGCGGCTCCTAAGGAGGATGCCATGGGACTGCCGAAACCCAGTGAGAAACTATGGTTTAGTTTCTCCAGGGCCAACAGGAGAAACCTGGCTGTGTTGGCACAGGGGCCAAATGCACGTGCCTTTTATCGACCTCTTAGCCTTGTGCTTGCACAGTATGCACACCTGCCCAGCAGACCTAGGAAGCAATCTGAGTACTATGTTCCCATTTACATACAGGAAAAAATGAAATTACATGAAGCCAGGAGATTTGCCGTATTTCTCTTTCCACAGATTGTCCTTCTACACCTCTCTATCCCATGGGCACTGCTAAAGGCTTCCTCCCTTAAAGTGGCAAAGTGATCAATTTGCACAATGTCTCAATGGCAATGATTGAGGGATAATCACACATTCTAGTCTCATTCACCACTGAGATGGATGGTACCCACCACTTTAGGTTGCACATGTCACTTGGCATGGAAGAGCTTCTGGTCAACTACTCCATGGTGGCAGAGACCCTCCTTCCCTCTTACCACCTTCAGATGACTAGCTATAGTGTGAAGACTGGAACACCTTTTCCAAGTCCTGGTGATTCTATGTTAGTGTTAGGCTCATAATACATACCCTTTTAAACACTTATCATTCTACTAAATGACTTCCCAGAAAAGAATTTTAAACTGCAGAGAATTTAAACTGTTAATGGGAATAGCCACATCACCTTAAAGCTTCCTCTCCCAAATAAGAATTTAAGAGTTTCCCAATATGTTCTACAGAACCCCATAAATAATTGCTTTTAGGATGACAACACGTAACTATAAACAGTGAGTATGGAGAAGTTCAGGTCATTTTCTACACATGAACCCATAATCCATAAAATCTGCTAATTGAAAAGACCCCCAAAAATGATAGGACATAGATTCTAAAAATGAAGAAACAAAGATCAATGCCACTGTGGGATATTGAATTTCTAAGTTTAATGTTAATCCTAAATTACTTAGAAAGATTGTTTGTCTTTAATTATTATAATATTCTCATTCAATTAAAAAAATAGGTGCTGTAATTCAGACTTTTAATTAAGCGAATTAGCTTTTGACATTTTCTTGGAAAAAGATGTTCCCAATGTGGCTTTTTCCCTTTACTTACAATTAAACATTCCTTAGCACTTTTTAAATACTTTGGTAAGAAATATGCAATTTATAGCAACGTGCCAACTTTTTCAGACACTGAGGAGGTAGCTGCTAACCTCAGGCATCGTACATTTTAGAAAGAGGTGGAAATGTGCATTGAATCTGAATGACTTTTTTATAGTAAATGATGCAAAAACCGCAATGTACCTGTACCAAAATCATTTTCAATTCTTGAGACAACCCCTACTGGTATTCCTACAACTCTGCTGTTTCATTTATTGAAGCAGAACAGATCCTTCCATACCTAAGTATGTCTTCATTTTGCTTTCATGTGACTATAACTATAAAGTTTATGTTGCCACGTTCTTGTTGCTTCTGTGGCTCAAAGTTGTCAGAGGAAGAAGTTAATTCTGTAACTGAACAAAGGCCTCCTTGTATTAATATTTGCCTAAAGTGTCACTGAAGAAGCCCTGCGAACTGAGTATTAATTACAGGAGACGTATCATCTCTGTCATATATACTATAAGTCTCATATCACACTATTCCTAATAATTGTTAGAGGACAATCAGCTGCCATCAACTGTGCAGAGATCATAAACAACATCTTCTCACTGCCTCTGTTATTCGAGTGTTCATTTTTCTGGTAGAGTTGATGAGTTTCACCCTTGCAGCTAATCAAACATAAGTCTTTGTATTTTAGCAAAATAGCAATAATATTAATGATAATAATAAAGCTTTATTTCGTTCATAGTAATCATCCACTCTGGTGTTCCTCTGATTAAGAAGTTAGATTTTTAAAGCATATTCTATTTGTTGCCTAGGTGCAAAAGCTTCGACAGCATTAAGATGGTTATTGAAGTGAGGCCTTGAAATTAACATCTCTGCCTCCTTTCATAATCCCTTCCTTGAGACTCCCCTCCTGTTTGGGCGACTTGATCCAGTTTAAGAGCACAGAGAATTGATCTTTTAAGACTCATAAAATATTTGCTTCTTCAAAAAGAATAAAGGAAATAAAACAAGTGATCGTGTGTATGTGTATTTGCACCTATTTGAAATCAAGTTCTTTGATATGCAATACTGATCTTATCATCAGGGAAAAGAAAAAAAACATTTTAAAGAACTCTTTAAAAAAAAAAAAGAAAGGTTCCACTTCATTTCATAAAGCCTGAAAAACTGTAGAAGTATATCTAGTTATTCATCTTTGAAGTCACCTGCTCAGTCAAACATTCTTAGCTGTATATCTGTGGTTTCAAATGTTTGCTTTTGTAATAAAACAATTCTAACCTTATGAGACTGTCAACTCTGCAGAATAAGATCAGCTAACTAAAAGCTTTTGCTTTGGTTTTCCAACAATGCAATAGAAAAAAAATGAAAAGGAAGACGAGGACAAGAATAACGCGGTATTCAAACAACTTGAATGAATATGAGAAAAGAAAATTACACTACTGAAGCCATTGAATAGTGGTCTGTGATCTTATCAATTTCATAAATTAAGCAGGTTGAAACTGGTCAGTGTTTAGCTAGCAAATTTGAGTGACTAAAAAGAGGCCGATGAAAAGCAAATACCGTCAACTCGATTTTATCTGTGGGCAGATTTACCAACTTGTGGGGTGGTGATGCCATCTGATCTTTTGCCCACCAACATCCTTTGTGTTGTTCTGAAATTCCAGGCCACTTGGGGCTACTAGAAACCCCTGTCTCCATCCCCAATGGGCAACACTGGCTGTTTACACCAACTGAAAACCATTTCCTATGTCCAGTCGCCGCAGTGAAGGGAATGAAATCGCTTCCCCCGATTCATCATCAAAGACATGATTCCCTGACATTAATGCATGACGCTCCTCTTTTAAAAGAAAAAAAAAAGTTATTGCTTGCATACTCTTTGTCAGGCACTCTGCCAAGGTTGTATGTATACGCAAGCATAATTCGTTCTGTTGTGCTTTGCTTTATCACACTTCGAAGATACTGTGCTTTTACGAATTGAAGGTCTGTGGCAACCCCGTGACCGTCGAGTCTATTGGCACCACTTTTCCAACACCATGTGCTCGCTTCGTGTCTCTGGGTCACCTTTTGGTAATTCTCACAATATTTCAAACTTTTTCATTTTTATTATATCTGTTACTGTGAGCTGTGATCATTGATCTTTGATGTTACTGTTGTCCTTGTTTTAAGGCACCTCAAACGGCACCCATAGAGACAGTGAACTTAATCAATAAATGTTGTGTGTGCTCTGACTGCTAGTAGCTCCCAGTGGCCTGGAATTTCAAAACAACACAAAGGATGTTGGTGGGAAAAAGATCAGATGGCATCGCTATCCCACCCCCCGAATGACTGCTCCCCCATCTCTCTCCCTTTCCTCAGGCCCCCTATTCCTTGAGACACAAAAATATTGAAATTAGGCCAATTAATAGCCCTACAATGGTCTCTAAGTGTTCAGGTGAAAGGAAGAGTTGCACATGTCTTACTTTAAATCAAAAGCTAGAAATGATTTAGCTTAGCGAGGGAGGCATGTCAAAAGCTGAGATAGGCCGAAAACTAGGCTTCTTGTGCCACACAGTCAAGTTGTGAAGGCGAAGGAAAGGTTCTTCAAGGAGATTAAAAGTGCTGCCCCAGTAAGCACATGCATGATAAGAAAGCGAACAGCCTTATTGCTGATGTGGAGAAAGTGTTAGTGGTCTGGATAGAAGACCAAACCTGCCACAGCATTCCCTTAAGCCAAAGCCTAACCCAGATCAAGGTCCTAACTCTCTTCAATTCTCTGAAGGCTGAGAGAGGTGAGGAAGCTGCAGAGGAAAAGTCTGAAGCCAGCAGAGGTTCATGAGGTTTAAGGAAAAAAAGCCATCTCCATAGCATAGAAGTACAAGGTGAAGCAGCAAGTGCTGGTGTAGAAGCTGCAACAGGTTATCCAGGAAAATGCAGCTAACAGAACTGATAAAGGTGCCTACACTAGACAGCAGATTTTAAATGTAGGTGAAACAGCCTTCTGCTGGAATAAGATGCCATCTAGGACTTTCATAGCTAGACAGAAGTCAATGTCTGGCTTTAAAGCTTCAAGGGACAGGTGACTCTTTTGTTAGGGGCTAATGCAGCTGGTGACTTTAAGTTGAAGCCAGTGCTCATTTACCATTGCAAAAAAGTTAGGGCCCTTAAGGATTTGCTAAATCTACTCTGCCTGTGCTCTGTAATTAGAATAACAAAGCCTGCATGACAGCATATCCGTTTGCAGCGTGTTTTACTGACTATTTTAAGCCCACTGTTGAGACCTACTATTCAGAAAAAAGATTCTCTTCAAGATATTACTGTCCATTGACAAGCGTCTGATCACTCAAGATCTCTGATAGAGATGTACAAGGAGATTAATGTTATTTTCATGTCTGCTAACACAATACCCATTCATAGCCCATGGATTAAAGAGCAATTTCAACTTTCAAGTCTTATTATTTAGAAATACATTTTGTAAGGTTATAGTTGCCATAAACAGTGATTCCTCTAATGGATAAGTAAATGCAAAACCTTCTGGAAATAATTTATCCTTCTAAATGCCATTAAGAACATTCATGATTCATGAGAAGACGTAAAATATCAGCATGAACAGGAATTTGAATGAAGTTGTTTCCAACCTTCACGGATGACTTTGTGAGGTTCAAGGCTTTAACAGAGGAAGTAACTGCAGATGGAAATAACAAGAGAACTACAATCTGAAGTAGAGCCTGAAGATGTGACTGAATTACTGCAATCTCACGACAAAACTTGAACAGATGAGGAGTCATTCCTTATAGATGAGCAAAGAAAGTGGCTTCATGAAATCTACTCCTGGTGTAGATGCTGTGAACATTGCTGAAATGACAATAAAGTATTTAAGAAGTTTAAGAGAATTGGTTCCGATTTCAAAAGAAGTTTTATTGGGGATAAAACGCTATCAAACAGCATCGCATGTTACAGAGGAATCCTACAAAGGAAACATTCATGAAAGGAAGAGTCAATTGACGTGGCAAATTTCATTCTTGTCTTGCTTTAAGAAATTGCCACAGCCACCCCAACCTTCAGCAACCATCAGTCAGCAGTCGTCAATATCACGGCAAGACCTTCCACAAACAAAAAGATTACAACTCATTGAAGACTCAGATGATTGTTAGCATTTTTTAGCAATAAAGTATTTTCTAATTAAGGTATGTACATTGTTTTTTTTAGACATAATGCTATTGCACACTTACTGAATTGCAGTATAGTGTAAACATAACTTTTACATGCACTGGAAAACGAAAAAAATTGAGGTAACTCACTGTATTGCAATATTGACTTTATTGAGATAGTCTTCAACTGAACTCACAAGATCTCCTAGGTTGGCCTGTATTATCTCATTTAATCCTCTCAATAACACTAGAAAGAAGAAACTTTTAAAATGTCCATTTTATAGAGGAAGAAAGTAATTTCAAATAGATAAAAGTCACACAAATAGTGATTAGGAGAGGCACAATTCACACCTATGCTCACCATGCTCCAATGCACTTTTGAAGAGGACATCTGTAATTTCAGTCCATCCAGAAATTCTTTGCCCTTTCTTCTGGTATCTCCACTTTCCTCTGAAAAACTGTCCCTTTCACCTTCCATGCGGTAGAGCCAATTGTCCCAGAGGTAGCTTGTGACCCAAGCTGAACTAGTCAGATTCTCCCAGGCTGAGCAAAGACCATGGGGCAAGAAGAAAGCCGGAGCTTAGTCACCCTGTGACAGCATCAACAAAGTCAAAGAAACCTTGCAGGGAGATCAACACTCTGTTCTGGGTGCCTTCCCATGGCCTAGTTGGTCAGACCATCCTTTGATTACAAAAGCCACCCAAGATCGTTCTATTAAAACCTCTTTCTCGTGTTATTCAGAGTTGGTTTCTGATGCTTGCAAGCAAAGGACGCCTCTCGAAATCTCTAATATTCTGATGCCCCACAATATGTACACTAGGTACTTGCTACCCAGGAATAAAGATGACTTCGTCCAGCTCCTCAAGGAATTCAAAATCTAGAAGGAGAGACACATGTCTGTATTTAGTCAAACCTCCCTCAGGAGTATAAAAATATATTATCACAGCATAAATGAATGAATAATTACGCTTAGGAAATTTCAGAGAAAGTTCACAGGCAGTTGGTGACTTGTAGCATCCAATCACTTTGTTCTCTATAATACCTGAGGATCCCTGGCTATATTATCAGACCTCTTTGTTTGGAAAAGCAGCAGAACTTATTCACTGACTTACCTATATTTTCATTAGTTCAATATTTATATACTGAGCAACTATTTAACTATCACAAAAACCGGGCATTGAAAAATAAGCAAATTAACTAACAAACAAATCAATAAACCCGCTTCCTGGCCACAAAGAAAGACACATGTGCATCCAATACTTCCCAGGATGTTTTCTGCACCTCACTTCTTAGCCTTGGGAGCCTTGCAGCACAGAGGCAAGAGGACAGAGTTTACAGTTGCACAGACCTGAGTTTAACTATGGCTCTGACACCAGCTCTGAGTATTTGCTCAAGCATCTTAAAATCTCTGCATGTCAGGTTCCTCATTGGTAAAATGGACATCATAACACTTGCCTAATATACTTGTTAAAAGTCCCAATGGGAAAACGATGTAGGTTAGATGTCTGACACAGTTCTCACTGAGCTAAAATCAAGCTTTTGGCATGGCTGCATTCCTTTCTGGAGGATCTAGGGGATATTTGTTATCTTGCCTTTCTGGTTTGTAGAGCCAGCCCACATTCTTTGGTTCAACCAAGAACCCTTTCCATCTATAAGCAAGCATGGCCAGTCAAATCTGCACATTGCCTTATTTAACTCTCTTCTGACTCCTTTCACATGTAAGGAGCCTTGTGATTACATTGGACTCACCTGGGATAATCCAGGATAATCTCCCCTTCTCCTGGTCAGCTGATGAGCAACCTTAATTCGTTTTGCAATCTAAATGTCCCCTTGCCATGTAATCTGACATATTCACACATTCCAGGAAGTATGGCATGAGCATCTTTGGGGAGCCATCGTTCTGCCTGCCACAATAACGAAAAGTGGGAACTATAAGTGAGCCAGGACATTTGCGAGGCCTGTACTCACTGTTGCCAGATCACTCATTTATGGGTTATCCATATTTGGGAAGCTTCTTAGGCCTTAGATTGCCCACATGCCTGTGTACTCTCTCTCTCTCTCTCACAGACACACACGGAAGGTTTGGACACTGCACTCTAAATACATTATGTATTATATTAATAGAAAGATAATAGCACCTATTTCCTGTGACATTACTTAATTTGCATTGTATTTCTGTTTTGAAATTCTTTTCTTTCCATGTGCACATATTAAATTAGTACCCTACAATTGTCTTTTTTTCTTCATTCATCACTTTGGCCTAATCCACTTTCTTGCCTTTAGGAAATCTACCAGAACTACGGTTATCATATTCCACCATTCCCCCGAATAAACTTGGAAATCAATGAAGTGATGAATAAATACCAATAGCTGAAACAAAATATTTCTTTAAAATGAACTTGACGGTTTTCCTGTGTACTGATAAGAAGTGCTCAGGAAATTAATTAACGGGATATTTTCTTAATTAACTCCCAAATTTTGGGTTGCAATATAAAACACAATAAGTCATACGTGTTTCTCAGAATATTTTGCTTACTAGGAATGTGATGGATGAGAGAGATATGTAAAGGAAAGAGAAGCCACCAGAAGGCCTGTCACCTTTTCAAGTTACACTTAAGAAGTCATAATGTTGCTATGTATAATTGGTAACAGGCCTTTACTAGAAAAGTAAGGCTCCTCCCTGCAAATTATAGCAGTTCTATGAGTAATTTGTCCTTGAAATGGAAATCACTTCTCCACATTTAAAGAAAAAACAAAGTTCCAAATTTTGGTAAAAACTGCAATCAAGTTCTTAGTCCTACATTAATGTGGTATATGGTATGCGTGCATCTGTGGATCAAGAGAAAAAGAAAGCCATTGGAGTACATTCATCTCAATTTCTATTCAGTGTATTTCCTCAACCCTTTTTTAATTATTGCCCCCCCAAACTGCTTCAGATCTCTTTTTTCCTAACCAATCTCCACCATGAAATTTTAATGCCCCAGACATGTTGCGTATCTGTATAGACACTGCATGAGTACCTTCACTTCATACAGAAACAGAGGTCTTCCCCTCCCAAGAACTGATATTGATTGCTCTATGGAGAATGCAAGCTTATTTAATGCCTGTCTATATGCATTTTCTTATCTGCCCCCCACACACACATTTATTGTGTGCTTACTGTGTGCCAGGCATACAATCGTGAGCACAAACGCCATTCTAAATTTAGCAAGGCACACACACAGCAGGTAAACCAATAAATACATAACATATCCCAATATTGATTTTAAGGAGAAAGTATCAAAAGCATGAAAATGTTTCTGCAGGCTGACTCTTTCATAATTTACAAAAAAAAAAAAAAAATCATTTTATCGCTTGCAGCACTCCCTTGCTGGAATGTCTAAGAAAACTGCCTGTGTTTGAAAGCAGCAAGAGAGGCTGACGTTAACAGGAGAGTTCTTCAGCGCAGCCTCGTTCCGCCACGACTGCGTTTGCAGAGCTGCTCACTACCTATCTGTGCAGAGCCCTGTTGTGGTGGGTGTTTTCTCAGTGTTGGTGAATCTCTTCCTCCAGCCTGACTCGTGGGAAGAACAGGTATCTGAAGGAAAAAAATAGGTAACTCCCAAGACGGGAGAGACAAATAAGGTTTGACAGTGTGAAGCTGGCCAGATTCCTTCTTTTTCAGTTATAAGTATTAACGATGAAATCTGTAATCCACAATTTGTTCAGAAAATATTTGGGAACTGTCATGCAGATGGTCTAATGTAAAGAATGACCTTGTAATTTAATGAACAACCCTTGGCATGTTCCCATAGTTTTTTAATTATAAAGTATAATGTATGGTCTGCTAATAAAATGTAGAATGTTGAGAGAAGTAGAAAACGTGAATGACTCGGAGTCCCATTCCACTAACAGAAGCAAATTTAACGTTTCATTTGAAGTCTGGGAGAGAGGAAGATGTCAGGAAACAGAAAGCAAGAGGGAGCACAGGGATCAGTGGGGCCAAGGCAGCTAAGCTCCCGCTGGCAGCGCCGGGGGACGGGGGCGCGGTTGGGGTCTGCCAGAGGGACTGAGTCATGAGCCTGGCAGGACACTGCATGGTCATTGGGTCACTTCAGCAGCTGAGAGATTTTTTCTGTCTTTGTGATGGTAAACACCCATTCACTGAGATATCCTGGCTGTATCTCTCTTCCTTTTACCTGAAAATGATTAACTCAACCTGACTCGTCAAGTGCTTCAACTTCTAAATGAATCTCATTTCATTCAATGATTTGACTCCAGATATCAGAAACAAGGTCTGTTTATTTTCCTTCATTATAGGTCCCTCTATCTTTCTTAAGGATGACTTATTTTCTTTGATGCAGTCGAGTGCTGTCAGCATGACCATCCTCCCTGTCTCCAATTGTGGCCGGCCAGCACTGACCGGCGAACCAGGTAAGAGAACCAAGACTAGGTCTAAATGGAAAGGCCTAGAAATGAGATGACTTGGCTTAAGGCTACTGGGCGTGGAGAAAAGAGTTATGAAGTTCAGCCCAAGGAAAGCAGAAGGATAGTCTGATGCAATCTACTCACAAGGAGGTATGGAGCAAAAAGTGGAATGAAGAGGCAGCAGGGAAGAGGTGGCCCGAGCCTGGGCTCAGGCTCCCAGTGTGGGATGGACGCAGCTGCTCCCACTTACTGGTTGCATGAATCTGGGCAACTCATCTGACTTCCGCAGGCCTCCCTTTCCTCTTTTGTAACCTGTGGACAATTATAGCGTTTATCTCTTGGAGATGTTAAATAATAAATACTATTGACTAATCATTAGTAAAATACTTGGAACAATGCCTGGTACAAAATAAATAGTACGCATAGGTGTTTGTTAAATAAAGTAAGTGAATAAATCAGATGAGCAAAGAGTCTTGAAAGAATAATCTCCAGGGTAAGGGAGCCCCAGAGAACACACCTCCTATGGCAAAGCCCCTGGGTAGATCCTTGGGTGGAAAATAACTGTTACGGGTACCTGGCCTGGTCAGATTTGCTTGAACATTGAAAAACAAATAAAGAGAAAAGTGTGTATAAATGGAGAGCTTTTTCTAGAGACGACATGCTCATTGTAATTTCCATAATGAAGAGGAAGGTTGATTTCACGTCGTGTCAGTATATCTAATCCAATTCCTCATGGGATTGGTTTCATGGAATACTGCCATTGTGGCTGAAGCTTCTTACTAGTGCTTCTGAGAATAGCTGACCTACAAAATGGACGTTGCCATCATGGTGTTAGAGTAATAATTTTCATTAACAACAATAACTGCAACAATAAAATACCCCATCCGGGACTGGTGTGCACAGTGAGCAGAGCCCACATCTATTTCTCTCATTCATGGTATCTTAAGAGGTGGAAAGATCATCTATCAGTCGTGGTTTCTCACTGGCACGGCACCAGCATTTGCATGGCATACTCAGGGAAACGGTACTGGTAGAGCTCGTCTCTCACCAGGGAGCTGTAGACCATTCAGGGACCTCATTTGCCTCCACAGAGAACTGTCTTGAGCGGCCCTGAGATTACACAGAGACCCATTTTTCCCTCACTACATCCATTTTTTTCTCTCTCCCATGTGTTTTCTGTTTTACTACATTTCTACATAAGGCAACATGCCAGTCATTTACTCTTGTTTAAAATGGATTTGCTACATGTGAGGCACCGTGGTAGCTTTTGGTGCAATGATGATGGGCAAGACAGACATGCCCCATCTGCACAGTCTACTAGCTTAGAAGGTGTATTAGTCAAGGCTCTCCACAGAAACAGAACCAGTAGGATGGAGAGAGAGAGAGAAGAGAATTCTATTGATTTTAGGGAATTGACTCATATGATTTTGGAGACTGAAAAGTCCAAAATCTGCAGGGCAGGCTGGCAGGCTGCAGACACGGGGAAGAGCTGATGTTGCAGTTTGAGTTCCAAAGCAATCTGGAGGCAGAATTCCCTCTTCCTCAGGGGAGGTCAGTCTGTTTTCTCTTAAGGCATTCAACCGATTGGATGAAGCCCACACACGTGATGAAGGGTAATCTGCTTCACTCCAAGTTTACTGATTTAAATGTAAATCTCATCTAAAAAATACCTTCAGAGCAACATGGTGGCTGGTGTTTTATGAAATAGCTGGGTACCGTGCCTAAGCAAGTTGACACGTAAAATTAACCATCACAAGTGGCAAGCCGGTATTTTGTGCTCAGAGTGAAGGAGGCTGCGGGAGAAACACACAGAGCTGGCCAATCACAAAAGACAAGCCCCCATCTCAGATTCCAGCGGTCATGGGAGGTTTCCTGGAGGCATGACATCTGATCTGGGGGCTCTGTTCAGGCAGAAGGAGTAACATGTGCACAGTTCTTAACTGTAGTGCAAATGTGGAGAGACGGTGCGGAAAAACTTTAACCAGGTACATTTTTTTACTCCAAGCATTATTTTCAGAATCTCCCATTAAGGCTCTACTCAATTTTCCAAATTGCCAAATGAAAACTGGAAGAGAAAAAAAATCTTACTGAGTTTTTCAGTTATTTCAGTACTTGGAACTGTATATGTTAATTATATATGGTGCACGATAGCCCTTGGCAAACACTTTAGTTGAAAAAACAATACGTTCTCATTATTGCAATTATTAAGATAGGTTAAGTTACATCTTTAGATTATTACATATTTTAGATGCACACTATGTGTGTCTGCATGTGCACCTTGCTTTGTTAGCATTAAATAAATACAAAAAATAATTATTCTGCTTTAATTAATAAGTGTAGGATAAAAATCTGATGAGGAAATTTTATTTTAAAATATCTTTCATTAAGGGAAGCCTGTCACAATTTTTTTTAAGCTGCTATTTTCAGCTTCTCTTACTTGCTCTGAAGTATCTGGTATAAACAATATCCTTTCTCTCTTCACACCTTTCTTGAAGCTTGTGGGGGTGGAAGTAAAAACAAATCTATGAGGAGAGAGCGAAGATGTTCAGATCTCGTTTCCTTCAGTCCTGACTTCAAGTAGCATTCATGTCGCAGTGGCTCCAGGAAAACAAGAGTCCGCGTTACAAACACAGCTAACACTACTGACATTAATTGGCTCTTCACTGAGCCAAAGAAGAAAAGGAAGAACAACTTGAGAGTAATTTTAACTTCTCATAAACTCAAAACAACTTTTAAGGTTTTCAAACTTTCCAGTAATTTTAGAAGTGTTCGCTTTATTTTCTCATCAATTATTTTCAGGAAGAAATATGTATTTCCGATTAAACTAAAAGCAGCTCATTGATTCTAATTTAAAAGGACACATTAAAAATTAATATTTAGTAAACAGAAAAGTTCAGAAAATACTTTCCCATTGATTAAATAATATTTAGGATTAGACATATATGAATAAACTTTAGAGCCTTGTATCTAGTTTCTCTGAAAAATAAAATGAAATTCAGTACCAAGAAGAATGCATAATTTTATAACTGTAGCTTGGCTATTAATATACTTTAAAATAAATTACAATAACGGAATTTTTTCAACATCATATGGAAGTTAGAAACTTTTTCCTGGGTCTTAAAATAAGAGTTTACAACCATTTTAATAATAAAAATTAGAAAAGAAATGAAATGAAGAGCTTGAATTTCATTATGTATAAATCAATTTCTTTCTTTATTAGAATTCCTTCTCAAAAGGTATTAGGTAATTACCCTGTTATATTATAATACATGCACATAAAATATCTCAGCAACAAAAGTTAATTGAAGCTCCGTACTCATCACTTTAAATGTCTCTAAACTGCTTTGTATGGGGCAAATTAAAACAAAAGATATTCTGCAATAAATGCTTAGAGAAAATTGATAACAGAGCACTGCTAACCTCATAAATGATGTTCCCAGATATATTTTAGTTTCATGTTAAATATTCCTCATTTATTTTTTAGGCTTGTTTTATACAAAGCATAATGAATACAGAGATAGCAAATAAATTTATGAACCACATTTTATTTTCTTAATATAAAAATCCAAGTGAGAAATAAAAATTACTGAGTACATTTCAAGCAGTTTGATTTTGCCATGCATTATTTTTCTTTTTCTTTATGATTTTATCCTGAAATCACGCAAATAATCAGCAATATAAAAATGACTTTTTCTAATGTATTAACAGTTTATCATATTTTTCCTGACTTTTTCTTATTTAATAATGAAAACTTCTATTTAATTTGTTAGTCATTTGCCTGCATTTAATTAACTTTTATAAAATAACCTAAGTAAAAATGTATAGTGATATGCCTTTTTATTTAAGAAAAAAACAAACTATCAATTGCATAGACACTGTATGTTAATGTATTCTATGGAGATGTAAATACTGTGGGGGGCGGGGAATCTAATACAATTATGTTTCTTGGGAACAGGGAGGCAAGTTCAGCCAATACTATGTCTTTGCAATTTTTTTTAAGAGACCAGGTCTCACTATATTGCTTATACTGGAGTGCAGTAGCTATTCATAGATATGATCATAGAGCACTGCAGCCTCACTCCTGGGCTCAGGGGATCTTCCTGCCTCGGCCTTCCAAGTAGCTGGGACCACAAGCACACCCCACCATGCCTGGCCTCGGAAGTATTTTTTTAATTAACATATATCTCCCTTGCTTGATTCCAAGCAAGATGGTTCCAAGAAAACAAAAACAATTATGAAAAGAAAATCACAAAGAAATAATTATAAGTTTTCACGTACTACATAAGATAAACTGAAAACTGAAAACTAGACATTTGAGGAAATAGAATATATCTTTAAAGGTTCCAATTCAAACGTCAAAGACTTGACCAAAATAACCAACACAATTAAGTACCCAGCTGCAAGGAGGGTGGCTCTTTCCTGGATTGTCACATGAATGTTTGAAACAAAATAAAAAGGTCTGACAAATATTTGTAGAATGACAATAAAGCCACTTTTCCCCTTTATTTGATCTGAAACCCAGTCTCATTTCAAATCTGGATGAGGCAAGAAATACCTGGATTTAACAAGAAAATAACAAGGAATAAGTTCTTACTAACAAAAAGAAACCAGCCTCCAGACGGAACACTGCAGTCCACAGACAGACATTTCGCACATGATTTACATTCGTTAAATTTGAGGAGCATATATTTTCAAACACCTTTTTTGTCCAGGTTTATTTATGAAGATGTGACTTGCTCCTCAATGGAACTTCAAGTCCTTTTTTTTTTTTTAAACTTAATCCACAAGGGGCAGGAAGTGGAATCTTGATTGGAAGGTTCTGTCAAAGCCACTTTGAGGGATGGTTGCACTTTTCATCAGCGTAATCCATAATCCTCCTCCCATTGGCTGTCATAAGTCATTGTCACAGCCACACACACATCCTCTCAAAAGACACTTCTGCATCCAATCCTGGAGCTATTTGCAAGCTCCCGCGGCTGATATATTGGCCGATGTTCACAAATTATCTAGTCAGAGCCTTCCTAAGCAGCACCTGTATACTGTAACTCACCGCCGAATTTACGGTTTGTCAGGAAGGCGTATGCCCTTACCGTGCTGTGCCAATCATGGCCTGAAACCTTTTACTCAAAACCTTCTAGCTATTTCTCGCACCACTCAAGGGAGTCTGACATCTCAGAAAATTCAAAAATGTATTTGTGTCAAAGAGGAAAAGGATCGAAATGATTCCTGATTTAACAAAGGTAAGAGCCATCATGTTTCATGTAAGTCCATCTGTTTATCTAGAACGCTAACATTAGTAAAAAAAAATCTTAATCAGTGGTCCTTTATTTTCCTATCTTATTTATTTGATTTGATTTTTATCCTTTAATGGTGAGAGGGGAGATATAAGGAAATAGATTGGGTCACAAGTTAAAATGCTATTGGATGTGATGATTTGCAATTATTAATACCAATAATGATAAGTAAGTGATGTTGTGTGGGGTGGTGTGTGTATGTGTATCTGTACCTGAATTGAGGAGAGATACATCTTGAAATATGCTTATCTCAGGAAAATTAAAAATGGTAAAAGTGGCTTCTGTCCCTACCAAAGCAATGTCACTGACATTAGAGTCACTGGCATTATAACCTCCAGGTTTTTAACAGAAAATGCTGCTGTACTATATTTTCCTAAGTGCCACATTAGTGTATGGTGAGCAGCATGAGAGAACGGCTGAGTACAAGACAGAGGGCAAAGAAAAGCTGAGCACACATCAGCATCAGCGTCATCCGTATTGGCACAGTGGATGATGCAGCAGGAACCAAGCAATTGATGGCTGCTCCCGGGCACAGGCAAGGTGAAGACCCAGCACCCAGACCTTAGGAGTCGGCGGAGTCAAAGCCATGCACGAGAGCAGCAGTCACAGGGTTTGAGGGACACAGCACTGGTCAACGGAAGGTACAGAGGGAGCCAGGTGGCAGACAGGGCCGCACCACCCATCTCCTATGCTGCCTGGCCAAGCATAAGGTGGCACTTGAACCTCCTCCACAGAGGTGGGCAAAGGAGCTCTGGGGAATGTCTCCATTGTAAGTTAAGTTAAGAAATTCAGAGTTGCCAAGCAGCAGGACTTAGGAACTGACTTAAAGGGATAACCTGAGTCCTTCAAGTGAATGTGTCTCTTAGCACAAGGCTCCTCCGTGGCAATCGACATGCAGGTGAGCTTTGCAAAGGAAGGCTGAAAGCCGAGTCAACTAGACGAGGATTTGCAGCTATTATTCCCGGAGTCCAGGCAGCCTAAAGCCCCCATCACTCAATCCTCCTAAGCTAGCCTGGCAGTCACAATAGCACCTTGGTGACGCATCAGGCTGCAGGGCTGGAGGATTAGTGGGCACCCTGTTGGTGCTCCTTAGAGGAAGGAAGCAGCGTAAACCTGCTGCAGCCTTCTTCCCTCGAGTCACCATTTAAGGAGGAAGAACTTCTAATACTCCTGATCTTGGCTTGAGCACTTTGATTTCAGGAACTGTCCACTGCCAAGCAAAAAAAAAAAACTTTACAGCTTAAAAAGATAGAAATGTGAGATTAAGGGACTATCCGGGTTGGTCCCTTTCCTGCTAAGTTTGTGCTGGACTCACTGCTGACGGCAGGCTCTGGCCTGGACCTTCCCACCAGTGTCCTGGTTTTCTTTGCTCTTACTTCGCATCCTAGTGAAATGCTTTCATTCCATGTGGAATCAGGAATTTTTAAATCATCATCTGGCACAAATTGTAGGTTTTCTTCATGGATTTGTGTGAATCCGTTTATAAATACATTTAAAATGTAGATTTACCACAAAGCAAATGATTCAACACATGTTCTCTCTAAATATATCAATACGAAGAGTGTGGTTAACTATTTAAAAAGATCAAAACTTAGTAGTTGTGGTTAGAAAACCTGAATACAATTTAAGTGCTATATTAAATATATCATCCCCACTGCTTGAGAAAAGGTGTCAGTTTAAATATTTGAGAAAGACAATGTATCATCATAAGCAAATACTAGGCAATGAGAAGCCACTCCCAGCTGCACTAGTTACTACCTGTGCAACTTCCAACAAGTGACATAACCTCGGCATGCGTTAGGTTTCTCACCTATAAAATCTTAAGAGAGGAAGACTCAGAGAGTTTTTTTTCAATATTCAATAATGTAAATATACGTAGAACACTTAGAATAGTTTCTTGCCCATATTAAGCATGGCGTAAACCAGTATTGTATAAATCAGTATGATCCGTAGACATCTTTCAGGGGATACTTTCAGGGCAGCCAGGAGGTAAAACTATTTTCATAATAGTATTAACATATCATTTATCTTTTGTGCCATATAGATATTTGCACTGATGTTCCAAAAGCAATGGTGGGTAAAACTGCTGGCACCTTAGCCTGAATTAAGCCAGGAGACCCAACTGTAGCTACAGAAATATACTAGTAGACATGGCATTCTTCACTGCTATGCCTTTGCAATAACAGAAAATTATCAGTTTCATATAAGATGTGCTTGATTAAGCAGCATAACTACTAACTTTATAAATCTCAATCCTTGATTATGTGTCTTTTTAAATATTTCTTGTGGCAAATGGGAAGTATGTATAAAATATAATACTCCTGCATACCCAAGTACAATGGTTGTCTCAAGAAAAATCACCGAATTAGCCAGTAATGTTGGTGGAAAACAACTTTTACTTTAAAATTGTATCATAGATCCATTCGAAGTACAAGATAGACCAATGGATCCTGACGTAACTCCCCCAAAATTCCATTCCCATCATTTCAGATTTTACATTCTATCTCCTATTTACTAATGAACCGTGTTGAGTTTGGTGTAGTATCACGGTAGATTATCCCTCATTTCCAGAAAAGGCTATTGTAATCCTCCCTGCAAAGTGTATGTGAGAATCCAACAGTGTTTTATGAGCCTGACATTAAGGGGATGTGCAGAAATATTAAAAAAATGCCATTCTTCTTACTAATTTTTTTATTTTAGAAAATATACTCTTTTTTTCACTAAAATTATGTCACTATAACCTAAAAATCTCACATAACTTAAATCATGGGGAAAGTATAAACAGTCATGATGTACACATGGATTATTTTGGAGGAGGAATTACATATATAATGCCAAACTGCCAAAACAAAACACTTTTTTCACTGATTATGAATGTTTGCTATTTTCATTAACAAAGAGTCAGTTTCATTTGTTTCTGAATTCTCTTTTTCTGCCGTCTGTTCTCTAAATACAGCAAAAGCTCCTCAAAAATGGACTGAAGGGTCCTGATTTGTTGGTTTCCAAATCGGTGTAAGGTTGGAGGAGGGCGGGGGAGTGTCCTGACAATCCTGGTATCGTGCCCTCCTCCCGGGAGCTGTGGGCTCGCATCTCACAGGGCTGTTTCTTGCTGCAGATAGGATGTTTCCAGCCTATTCCCTGTGATATCAGCTGCACCGTGTCTGTCCTAAATTCACAGGTTGAAGTCCTGACCTCCCCAGTACCTGTGAATGTGACTGTATTTGGAGACAGGATATTTACAGAGGTAATTAAGTGAACATAAGGTCGTATGTGTGGACCCTAATCCGGTCTGACTGGTGTCCTTATAAGAAGAGGAGATACAGACACAGACATGCCAAGAGGAAAGACGGTGTGAAAACACTGCAAGAAGAGGCCATCCGCAAGCCAAGAGGAGAGGCCTCAGAAGAAACAACCCCACTGACACCCTGACCTTGGGCTTCTAGTCTGCAGAATCATGAGAAAGTGAATGCCTGCTATTTAACTACAGCTCCGTGGTTTCTGTTGCAGCAGCCCCAGCAAACCAGTACCCCCGCTTCCTTGCTCTCCACACCCGAGCCCCTCTGCACACCCGGCACCACATTGTACGCAGCCCTTAGAATGTGGAATTCCCACAATTGGAGAGTTATTATCTACATGTATGGTTTAGATATTTATTCCCCTGACTTTGGAATAGAATTTAATCATACGAAACTAATGATAAGCATTAGTGAATAAACTGCAAATAGCATATGTATTATATATGTTAAATGCAATGTTACATTCTTATTTACCTTCTTTCCCCAAAGAATTAGAAAATGCTGAAAATCAAAGATGTGTATATAATCTTCTGCATGGTAAGGACAGAAAGTAGAAGCCACGGAGTAGGAGGAGATGGAAGATGACAGCAGGTAGCAACTGTGAGGAAAGTCACAGGAATTGGGCATAACTTAAGGCTCTGGGGTATTGGAAACAGAAATAAGTGTAGACTTGAAAAAAATCTATCAAAAATCAACAAATTGCTATGACCTGATAGGGCTTATAGAGTGTGGAAATACTGAAATTTAAAATTTTAGTTTCTGAATTATTCCCACTAAATGAATAATCTTCAATTCAATATGTTTTAGTGCTTTTTTAGGATAAATAAATCTATGAAATGCACAAACATTTCTTCAACTGACCACAGAGACCTCACTCTTGGATTTCAGTCAGAGAAGACCACACCCGAAAGATCACGTACCCCAGGTCAAGGTGCATCCAAGGAAAGCCCACTGCAGTATAATATCCCAAACACAGATGTATTTGCTTGTCTAAACAGGGCAAGTTTTTGTGTTTTTTTTTAATTTGATTCTCTTGACTTCTCACATGTAATGATTAACAACAATACTAACTTGACAGCAATTTTGGCCTCCGGGTCCACTCCCGCCTTCCTCTCTCCATCCGTGGTAACTCCATCCCTCCAGCTTCCTTGGAATCACTGTTGACAACACAATTCCTCTCCCACATTATATCCAATCCAAGAAGAAATTCTGGGCCGGGAGTGGCGGCTCACACCTATAATCCTAGCACTCTCAGAGGCCGAGGCGGGTGGATCGCTCAAGGTCAGGAGTTCGAGACCAGCCTGAGCAAGAGCGAGACCCCGTCTCTACCAAAAATAGAAAGAAATTAATTGGACAGCTAAAAATACATATAGAAAAAATTAGCCAGGCATGGTGGCGCATGCCTGTAGTCCCAGCTACTCGGGAGGCTGAGGCAGAAGGATTGCTTGAGCCCAGGAGTTTGAGGTTGGTGTGAGCTAGGCTGACGCCACGGCACTCACTCTAGCCTAGGCAACAAAGCGAGACTCCGTCTCAAAAAAAAAAAAAAAAAATAAGATGAAATTCAGTTGAATTTGCCTTGAAAATATACCCCCATGTGAGCTCTGGTCTTTACCCCCATTGCTGCAATCCTGGGCACCACCGTCTCTGGGCGGGACTGTTGCAATGACCCCAGCCGATGTCTGTGGCTTCCACTGTCATCTCCCGACTGTCTGTTCTCTGTGCAGCAGCCAGAGAGCGACTCGTAGAACATGTCAGATCATGTGATTCCTCTACTTAAAACCACCCAGTGGTTTCCCATCTCATTCAGAGGACACTCCAAATTCTTTTCAATGACCTACAAAGCCCCCCCTCCCCAATTTCCTACCACCTCTCACCCTGCATTAATTCCTACCCTACTCACCCCCTCACTGCACCAGCCAACTTTCTAGGCCTAAAATGGTCAGGCCACTTCTGAGACCTTTCTTGTTGTATGCTCCCTTGGCCTGGAATGCTCTTTACTCCCCCAAATCTGTATACCTCGTTCCCCCACCTCCTCCAAGTCTTAGCTTCAGTGATGCTTTCCCAGTGAGGCCCCTCCCCTGTGTAATAACACAACCCACTGCCACCACATATTCCTGTGACCTTACTCTGTGCTTCCTAACATGCTATATAGAAACAAAATACTACATAAAAATAACAATTTCTAACATGCTATGGATTTTGCTTATTTACTATGTTTATACTCTGTCTTCACCCACTGGAATGTGAGCTCCACAAAAACAGGAAAATCTGTTTGTTTGTTTGCCAATGCATCTCCATGGTCTAAAACAGTGCCTACACATAAAAGAGGCTGAATTTGTTAAACCTTTCTATAAGCTTCTCAGATTCTGTTTTTCAGCTTAACAGAAGTTCCCGTGGAGTCGAAATCAAATATTTTATTTATTTTCTTTCCATAGTGCCTTTTCCATCATGCTTTCTGAAAAATAGGAAACTCCAAACAGCCAAACACATCAATGGAAACTCCAATACTAGTTCAATTATTCAGATGTTTGGTTTGTCTCAAATGAAAGTGACATAAAATATGATTTTTAGAAACAATAGGACCCTGGGAAAACATTTTTCCTGTCTCATGGTATAAGTTTTTTGCTGCTTCTCCAAATACTCAGAACCTTTCTATTTTTATCTGCCTATACAAAGGCCAACACCTTGTAGATCACAGACCATCATTGCTCCAAGAACCTTCGAGGAACTCAGTTCTTAGCAACACCCTTACCTCAAAGTTTGTGCTCAGGGAAATTGTGCTCTGTTAGCTATTTTGGAGGAAGGCAGTCTTTTTAGAGCAGCTATTTTAAGATGTAAATGACTAATGGGATTAACCCTCCTAGGACTGTAGTATTTTAAAAAGAGAATTTATAAATCCAATTGAATGTCTACTAGAGTAATGTGCAGGGAACAAACTTCTGATGTTCTTTTCCCATTCCTGACCTATTCCACACACAGAAGAACAGCACACTCTAACACAGCACCTATTCCTGTAAGACTACAAACCTCTGGAAGACATAGAGCCGAACCTCTAGATACTTAGAAATTTATCTACTCTTTGATACCATTGCCGAACATGACCACAACAATGAGAAAAATGTCTCATGTTAATATTTGAGTTTATTTTGGCGGTGTTTATATTCATTGTCAAAACATCTCAGAAAAAAGTAAAACAATATATTCTGTCATGCATGTTGATGTCTGGTCTATGCATAAGTATGAGAGAGGAGAAAGAATGGGAAGGAAAAAGAAATCTGGTGCTTGGTGCTATGTAAGCTAAACAGATTAGGGGTGAATTATTAAATTATTCATGATTAATCCCTTTATGATGACAGCACCTTTATGTGGCTGGCTGACTCTTTTAAAAGTTTTATAAGCATTTCTTACTGGCATGACTTTTCTGCATTCTAAACAATGACAAAGGCAAACAACAAAAAGACTCACATCTAACTAAGCTTAGGTGTGCGTTATGGGCTGCATTGTGTCTCCCCACCCCCTGTCCCCCACCCTGAAATTCATACAATGAATTTCAGTACTTCAGAATGTGACTTTATTTGGAGATAGGGCATTTTAAGAGATAGTTATTATAAATTACAGTGATGTCTACACAGTATGCCCTAATCCATGACTGATGTCCTTACAAGAAGAGGAAATTTGGACACATAAAGAGACATGAGACATGTGCGTGCTCAGAGGCAAAACCACGTGAAGAAGCAACAAGAAGGTGGCCACCTGCAAGCCGGGAAGAGAGGCCTCAGAACAAACCCACCTTGCTGACACCTTGACTCTGACTTCTAGCCTCCGAAACTCTGAGACAATTTCTGTTGTTTTGTCTCTAGTCTCTGGCATTTTGTTACAGCAGCCCTAGCAAGCTAATACAGTTTTCTCTGAAAGCACTCAAAGAAAAAAGACATAAGTTATACAAGGGGAATAAAAAGTGATTTTCCATCCAAAAAAATGAAACCCAGAAAATAATGAAAAGACATCTTTAATGTATTGCAGAAAAATTATCAATGAAGAATTCCATATCCAGCAAAAAAAAAAAAAAGAAATCTTTGAAAAGAAGAATAAAATAAACACATATTCAGATAAATGTAATCTGAGAAAATTTATCACCAATAAACCTTAACTGCTAAAGAAAGTCCTTCAAGCTGAGGGGAAACTGGGTGGTTAATATTTGGGTAAAAGTAAAAAACCACTTTTTTCTCTTCATTGTTACTAAAAATGATTGATTGTTAAAAGCAAAAAAATTAACATTGCATTGTATTTTTAATGTATTTGATGTATTTGAATGCAAAATACATGGCAAGAGAACAAAGGAGGAAGGAAACTGTAGAATCAATGAATGAAATTCTACAGCGGTAAAAATGTTACAATATTAACTCTAAGCAGACTGTATTAAGTATAAACATTATAATCCCTAAATCAAACACTAAAAACTAATGTAAAGATATATGGCTTAAAAATCAATAGAGGAATTAACAGTTAATGCTCAAAAAAAAATTCAATTGACCCAAAAGAAGGCAGGAAGAAGAAACAAGGAATCTGAAAATAGATGGAAAAAATAGAAAATAAATCACAGCATAGACATAAACCCGATTGTTTGAATAGTTACATTAGATGTAAAGGAACTAAACATTCCACCGAAAGTCAAGATTGCCAGACTGTGGCGGAGCGAGGGGGAAGGAGCAAAACCAACTGTTTTCTGTCTACGAGAGACACATTTTACCATGAAAACATGGGTTAAAAGTGCAAGGATGGGAGTGGTACACCAGGCAAACACCAAACCCAGAAAGTGTGTGCGAAGTAGCCAATAAAAGCCCCATTTAAACAAAAGAAAATCCAAAAATGAGAAATGACAACTTCCTCAGATGAGAAAAAAATCAGTGAAAGAACTCCCAAAAGTATGAAAAATCAGAGAGAAAAGACACCCCCAAAAAGGAACACCAGCTCCCTAGTAATGAATACCAAGCAAAATGAAAATATCGAAACAACAGATAAAGAATTCCAAATATGGATTGTAAGGATGCTCAATGAAATTCAAGAGAAAATGGGAAATCAATTCAAAGAAACCAGAGAAACAATTCAGGAGCCGAGGCTGTGTTTTTCCTGCACAGTTATGAAGTTTTCCAGTCTTATTTTTTTGGACAGAAAAATCTTTCTTTTTTCCATTTTCTGCAGTGGTTGCCTGTGAAGGATGGAGACTGATGAGAATGAGGGAGCTTTCTGGAAGGAAGAAAAATTCTATATCTTGATCGAGTGTTGGTTAGGAGGGTGAATATATTTGTCAAATCTCATCAAAGTCATACGTTCAACTTCATTTCACTTTATATAATTATTCTTCAGTTAAAAAAGACAGAAAGACAGTGAAAGACATATTAACCAAGAGCAATGGATAGATTTTATTTAGATCTCAATTTAATTTTTTTTAAAAATTAAATAAATTATTTTTAAATTAAAAAACCATAAATATTGGCATACATAAGAAAAATGGAAATGCAAACCTTACATACCTGATGACATCAAGAAATTTTTGTCGTTTGCTTTAGCTGAGTTTTTTGTTTTTTTAGCATTTTGTTTTAGCATTTTTAGCATTTTGCTTTTTATTTCATTAGCTCTTAGAGAAAATTTTGAATATTTAATGGTGAAGTGGTCTAGTGTGGGGAGTTAACTTCTGAACAAGACCAGGGGAGTTAGCAGTGGGCGGGAGTACCTGTGAAACCAGATTGGTCAAGGGTTGATGACCGTTGAGGCTGGGAGATGACTACACTGGAGCTTAGTATACAATTCTGTCTTCTTTTTAGAGTTCTTTAGAATAAAAACATTTAAAAAAACAAATAAATTAAAAACTTTCTGACTTTGTGCATAGATTTTTCTGAGTAAAAGTCCTTTTCACCTGTTCTCCCATTTAAAGTTTGACGAGCTTCCCCTCCTGCTTTGTACTCTATCTCAAACGTCACTTCTTTGTGCCTCATTTATTCTATCTGGTCCCCACTTTCCCCAAGCAGAATTAGCACCTGCTCCCTAGTGGTTCCTATTACTCTGCATTAATGGGACCATGTTTCCCTTCACACTGGTGCTTTTCTCAAAGTGAGGGAGCAACAACCCCAAAAGGATTCTTGAATCCAGAAAAAAAAAAAAGCTGAGTGATGTTTAATAAAAATGAAACCCCATCTGCATCATCAAGAAACAACTTCTTGTAATAAACATCAAGTATCATTTAAAAGCTTGATTTCAACAATGTTTAAGAACTTATCCACGAGACTCAAACTCATAGTTACTTGATAGTCAAAAAAATCTCAATGATTTAACCGTACACTTTATGGGACAAATGCACACGTGCACTCTCTCTCTCACATCCACCCACACACACACACACACACACACACACAAGCATGCACAGTGGTTAATAGATGTCAACGGCGTGAATGGTGGGATTACCTGGGACCTTCATCGGCTTCTTCACATTCTTCCTGGCTCTGAATATGCAGTTTGCAACTATTATTAATTACTTTTATAATCAGAAGAACGTATTTTTTAAATCAAACAGATAATGATCTTTTAATCAGATGATGACAAGGATAAGAGTCTATTCATTAGACTTGATAGGGAAGAGATTGAAATTCAGTTAAAACGAATCCACCAGATGTAATGGTCAATTTTAGCATTGCTAATGTTGGGACAGCTGTCACTCACTCTGTGCCTTCTCTGTAATGCGGTATGGAGTCTGCAGCAGCATCTATGAAAAACTCTTGGCAAATATGTTCGATCTGAATGCAATCCACTGTTTAGATCTACATTTCAATTAATAGGATATATAGTGGATAAAGAAACAAGTTGAATACCACCATGAGGAATCAGTCACCCAAATCCGGAAGGAGGTGTATTTTACAGGAAACTTTTCAGGTCCCTTCCACATATCGAAGTCAAGGGGAAAAGGAGAGGGATGGGGGTTACACACCAAAAGAGATGCAGAAAATTTGATTGTAAAAGTGCAAAAGACACTTCAAGGACAACTTAAGGAAAGGTGGCTGTGAATTGAATATTAGGATGCAATAAGGAATTAGTGTTCATTTTGTCAGATGTCAGTATGGAATTGTAACTATGTAGGCATGTGTTCTTGCATCTCTGCAATGCAACCTGAACTATTCAAGGGTAAGTGCCATGCTGTCAATAACTTAACATGTATGGCAAAAACACAAATTAAATCTAGGTGATGGCATCAAATTATGGTAGACTGCAAAATGTTTGTTCCCCCAAAATATATCCACATCCCAATCCCTGGAACCTGAGAGTATGGCATTATGTGCTTCCAAAAGGGGTCTTTGAAGATGTATGTTAAGAACCTTGACATGAGATTATGTTGAATTATACAGGTCAGCCCTAAATGTAGTCACATGCATCCCCAAGAAAGGGAGGCAGAGGGACATTTGACACACACACAGAGGAGAAAGTGACAGGAATATGGAGATGAGAGATGTTTGAAGATGCTGGTCTTGAAAATTGGAGTGGTGTGGCCACAAGCCAAGGAATGCCAGCAGCCACCGGAAACTGGAAGAGGTGAGGAAAAAATTCTCCCCTTGAGTCTCAGTGGGGAGCACAGTTCCAGCAACACAGAACTAGTAACACAGCCAAGTGATACTGATTTCAAACCTCTGACTTATAGAGAAATAAGAGAACCAATATTTGTTCTTCTAAGCCAGCATGTTTGTGGTAATTTGCTGCAGCAGCTACAGGAAACTGATAGACGTATTTATGGGAATTTACTACAATTTTCTCTCTTTGTGATGCTTAAAAATTTTCATGATAAATTTTAAGTCTGTAAATTTTCTTAACAATCCAACTGTAATTGTTTTAAGGAGAAGCAGTATTATTTAAAATTCTGTTAATGAGGAGATATACCAAAAACTAGGCATCAGCATCAGATCATTGTCTAGGTGATCCCGTATTAATGACATACAAAACTTAAAAATCATCCTTTTATTCTTTCTGATTTTTAAAACATCTTTCTTGTTTGACAAATATTAAATTGCTTACTGTGCAAGCTGGTAAACCACATATTATATCATGGGGATAAAATATGTAGGAACCAATTACACCCAAGTGATAAGAAAAATGGCATTTGTAGGCTTTCTGATATTTTTCATATTGTGGTTTCCAAGTCATTCTTAATTGTGTAAACTGAATTTTTGTAAATTTCTTCTCCTCCAAAAAACATAGCATAAGTTATCCAAACTTACTGCCATAATCAGTGTCTATTTTGGCAAAAAAAGAATTGTGGTTCGGGAAAGTATGGAAACCCCTAAAAGTGATCTATCATATGAGCTCTTCTTTTTCTCATCACAAGATATTTTGGCTTGGAAATGACAACCTAGCAAGAGCAGATGAACTGTTATATCGTCACACACTAAAACACTAAAAGAAGAAGAAGAAAATATGTCTAGTTTATAATGAATTTTCAAATTAATTTCCTTTTTTTTTTTTTTTTTTTTTGAGACAGAGTCTCACTCTGTTGCCCTGGCTAGAGTGAGTGCCGTGGCGTCAGCCTAGCTCACAGCAACCTCAAACTCCTGGGCTCAAGCGCTCCTACTGCCTCAGCCTCCGGAGTAGCTGGGACTACAGGCATGCGCCACCATGCTCGGCTAATTTTTTCTA
>RJWJ010012030.1:0-42957 GCA_004363605.1 Indri indri
GCTCATGAGCTCTAGGATTCCAGGCTCTAGATGGCTAGATGTTAAATATTTGGAAAATTTGTAGTTTTGGGGAAACATCGAATATTATAAATATGCCAAAAATGCATAAAATATGGATCATTCACTCAAGAAAATCATAAACATGTGAACAAGTTAGTATCATAAATATATTTATGTATTTGTATATGTATCTGTTTAAATAAGCAAATGGGCAATAAGGAAGGGTATAAATACATATATAAAATAAGAAACTATAATATAGTGTGATAAGCATAATGTGCTGTGGGATTATAGATGCCAAAGCAATTTTTCTTTTTGAAGAATTTTCTTCCATACTTCTCCAGTGTGTGCTTTCCATACACATAATATTTGTTCTATGTAATTATCCCATATTGCAATGTAGTGAGTCAAGAAGGAATCAAATGTATATTTAAGAATAACAGACTCAGAAAGAGACCTGAAGAACAAATTTTAACTTAAAAGTATTTTTTTAAGCTGAAACATAAAGAAAGACCAATGCAAATGGCCTATATCTTTATTTTTGGCTTAAAAGAAAAATTCATTTCTGAAGTTGTTTATAGGAATGGCAGCTTTTTTCACCACAGCACTTCACCATTTTCCTTGTTGAAGTTCCTACTTTCATGACTTACAGAGCCTTATAACTAGCAAGTTTTAAGCATTTCTATTAGCATTTTTCTCAGGTACTTCTTTATTTACTCATTTGCCTCTGCCATTAAATAGTGAACTTCGTGAGGGTTCCTAAGTTCAATTGTATCATTAGCTCCTAACACCTAATAGTTACCCAGTTAAATATTTGTTGAATAAGTACCTGAGTACAACAAAAGAATAAATTTGAGACTCAACCACAAAACCAAAAACAAGAACAAAAAATTTGAAATGTTCAGTTGTGTTTGAGGGTATACTGGTTTTTTATTCTCTTCCTTTTGGCAGTGTTCTGTTATCTGTGACTGAGGGGGTTTTATTTGTTCTTGTTGTTTCATATTATAGGATTCTTTAAGCAATAGTAACATATTTAGGACTTGAAAAGTGTTTTGGGGTTGGCATGTAATAATATTTCTCAAAACAAAACTGCACACAAGTGAAGAAAAAGAAAACTGAAGAAGGCATCACAGGAATAGAGAAGGTTCTACATTCCATTTTATTATTTATAGGGGATGAAGAATGGCAATTCATGCACTCATGAAATGTATTCAAACTTTTACAATATTATGTTATTTTACTTACTCTCTGAAGATGGAGATGGGCATGTTGACCTAAAAGGTATTTAGTTAGTATGACTATTAAGTGATTCTAGTTAATCTGCTAAGAAGTTGAAAATTACAAGCACATTTTGCCAAATGAAAAGCTCATGCTCATGTAAAGGCTAGCTGCTATTGTTAATCTGTAGGGGTTTTGTTTTGCTTTGCTTTTTGTTTTTCTTACTTTTGCAGATAGGGTAACTTTCTGTTGACCTCTACTCTAGGAGAGGACACAACACAATTCTTGATTTGCTTCTTGATCAAGGCCAATTGCCCACAAAAAAGAATTACCTGATCTTCATTTTTGTGCCAGAATGGAAATTTTTGGTTATCTCAGGTTTTCCTTAGTATGTCTGACAAAGTATCTCAATCATGCTCACTTAGGGAAGGCAGAGGGTAGAATGAAATGACTAATTTATTATAAAAATTGCAACCCAAATCTGAGCTCCAAGGAAAGAGTTCAGCAGTCAAAAAAAAGAATTTTTAAGTTGAAAGAAAATGACTGATTCAAATTAGTTTTGCTTTTCACTGTCATTCATATCTCTAAAGTATAACATTTAATACTGTTTCTTTTCTTTTTTAGCAACTTTGACATCCATTCGTCTCTTTTATCCCCACACTTCTTTACTCTTCCTCCTCCAAAATCAGAGCTTTGTTAATATTGTTAGGTTTGTTTCCCAAAAAATATTTCCTTGTAATTATCTAACAGCATTTATCATAATTTGAATGTATATTTTAAAAGCTTGAATATAGCTAATCATTACAGAAAAAAATTTGCTTTTCTTGACAAGTATACCTGTATCTAAACTAATTTTGAAATTTGCACGATTGTCATATGATAAATGCAATTAACTTTTAGGGTTCAGTTAGTGTATGCTAGGCCTTTGGGAACTCTAATGCTACCAAATGTGATCTTTTTACCTATTATCCAAATATCAATAATTAATTGGAAATTTACTTACATGTATTCTTTGTACTTTTTTCCTACCAAGAATATATGTGTTTAATTAAGAGAATAAGGATATTTATATTATGATTGTTTCTGATAGTATTGCTATAATTCTTCAAGCCACTTTTTAATGTCTCTTTCTAAATTTTATGTTTTAAATTCTGTAAGCGTAACCTCATATAAAGAACTTTTCAGTTTAGTTTAACAAATAATTTATTATTCAAAGCAAATTTATTTATATATCATTTAATTTTGACAGTTTTGAAAACTTCTGGATTTTGGAATGTATTTTCAGGGCTAGATTTACCAAGCCATTAGTCTAAAGTCAGTTTTCTTGGCCACATGATATAATCCTACAAACACTTAATAAGCATAAAATTTGAGCTCAAATGAGGACAAAGTCAATAGTAATTTCATCACTGAATATCAATTTCCATGGGATCTCAGAAAGCATTGACAAGTATTTTCGTTTCTTCCTATTGCTAAAGACTACATTTAGATACCAAGAATCTATGTTCATTAACAATATCTCCAGTGTATCTGTGTAAATTCTTATCTCAAATTATAAGTTTTTCCCTGCAGTTTTACAGGCTTATAGAATGTTCTTTCTCTACATTGGTTTATAATCCCCAAAGCGTATATTTAATTCTTTACTTTAAATTTCAGTTTAAGGAGCAAATAAAGCATTCTGTGCTTGACATTAATAAAATGTTGCTTAATTTTGATAGGTTTAAAATCTTTTAGTTTTATTGAATGTTTAAATTATTGAACCATAAAAATGATTCCCACACAGATTTGGCTTCCTATATTATGATAATTTATCAAATCACTCCTTTTTTCATAAAGAAAATGTATATAAAATATGGATTCGACATAGTTTTATTTAGAATAATTTTTACATAATTTTATTGACATGCATCAAAGCCTCCTGCATGAAAGTATTACAAATTAAAGATGAATAGGGACTACTTTGAAAAAGATTAATTTTTCAATGTGATGAACTTTTTCATGTTTTGTTTTGTGTTTTTAAATATGGAGATCTCTTGTTACATTCCTTATATCTAAGAAAAAATAACATTTGATATAAGATTATTATATTCTCATATTATCTTCCTATTTGGTAGGACAACATATTATAAAGAAAATAGTACAAGCCTGGATTAGTAAAGCCTGAGCATGGTTCTTGGCTTGCGTTTTTTTGGCCATGTGACTGTGGATTATTAACTTCTTGAACCCTAACTTCCATAGCTGTGAGAATTAGTGCTGTGTTAACTAGCTTATTTGGCTTAAGCAATTTTTTGTAATAATGATATTTTTATGACTCAACACTTTTGAAAGCAGATTAATATTAAGTACATGGTTTATTATATACACATTTCCTTCCATATTTGAACTTTGGAGTATGTTAAAAGTAGAGTTAAAAGTAAGAGTCAGATTGAATTAATAAGCACATGTCTGTCCTGGTTCCCAAAGTACTTCCTTCATAGTGGGACAAAACTTGCCATTTTAACACAATGACATTTTTCCTTAAAAATTTAAATGGTGCGATAAGTTTTATCTCCTAGTTATTTATTTTATTTTAAATAATATTTTAAATCCAATGAGAGTATACCTTAAAGTCTTAAAAATCTTGACTTTAATAAAAGTGTAGATTTTTTTATGCCTTCTTCACCACGACCTTACCAATAAAATATTGATTGGATTTTCTGCTACAAAGTTTTCTCTTTCTGACTTATAGAGCCTGTAAACATGAATAAAAGTATCTTCAGGATTATTATACTTGGGATTCTAGCCATGCCTCTTTTTTGTTTGTAAAACTCTAATGCATTTATGTTATATAGCATTTAAAAATCAACTAATAGAATAAACCAAAACAATATGCATAAACAGAATACATATATTTTTATGTAGTTTATGTATTGTTTTTCATGGTTAAATAATAATTCCATTGAGTACATACAAAATATGAATGTAGGTCTTTAATTTTTCTATATGCAATCTCACTGATTTTTTCTTATATATGATAATTCATATCTATATATTAAAAATATGCAGAGACATATGCACTCATTATTGTATCAATAATTACCATGTTTTTCTAAACTTTAGTCATTGGTATTGTCTGTTACATAAAAACTTCAGTGGACGCAACTTCAAATTAAAAGTGAATCACGTTTATTTAAAAGCATAGATTTCTGTATTGTCCGATAAAGACTGAATTTATTGAATGAATGAATACAAATAATACATGGAATTATAACCTGTTTTTCTGCATTTCATTTTCTGACATGTTTTATTTTGGCGTACTCTACATTTTCTTTGTGTATTATATTTCCTTCCACATTCCTCTCACATCACATTTTGTTTTATAAGATTACTAAAATAAGAATTTCTGCTTCTGTATGAAACCATATTTTAAGGTAACTTCACCAGATAATTTATAAATTCTGCTGAGAATAGTTGCATTTGGCACTGTAAGTGGACAGAATCGAAAGTTATGATGTATCTATGTATATACATTCATAAGCATTTATTTACCACTAATTTTTATTTTTTAAAATTTCTAATTACCTGGTGTTATAGGTGTAATAATGAATAAAGAAGAAAAAAAAATCATTGTCCTCATTGAGCTTCTAGTTAGTGGGTGCAAAAAAAATAATAAGTAACAATGTAAAGAAATGCAAGTGTAAATTTGACACTGTAATTCATGTTATGAAGCAGAATACATGGGACAGTGATCAGGGAAGACAAATAAAACTTGAAAGAAATACTTGAGATAGAAAAACAGAAAGTAATTAAGGCAAACAGGTTGAAGAATAGCATGTCAGACATGAAATAGCATGTAGAAACAATATTTTGGTAAGATTTTGAATCCATCCTGGTGATTTTTATGGCTGGCTAAATATTTTTGATAATCAAAATTATTTTATTGCAAATACATTTGTATATTAATTTCTGAAATATATCATTTTTGTCCTGTTAATGTGAATGTTACTGCTATTATTAGTAATGCCTTTTTGTGTATATCTTAACATTACATTAAATCATTAAACCAACAATTTGATTTCAGCCTCTTGTTCTGGACTGAATGGGGACAAATACCCTGCATTGGAAAGGCTCGCTTAGACGGCTCAGAGAAGGTTGTCCTTGTAAGCATGGGAATAGTGTGGCCTAATGGCATCTCCATTGACTATGAGGTCTGTTGGATTTTTAAAAAATATTTAAAGTGCATTAACTGACAAATTGCATTAATCTATTTTAGTGTTCACTTATTTTCTTAATAAAATAATCAAAAATAGCTTGTAATATTACTTTTCAATTGATCTTTAGGAAAATAAATTGTACTGGTGCGATGCTCGTGCAGACAAGATAGAGAGAATTGACCTTGAGACTGGAGGAAATCGTGAGATGGTGCTGTCAGGGAGCAATGTGGATATGTTTTCAGTTGCAGTCTTTGGGGCTTACATCTACTGGTCTGACAGGTAATTTATTTTTTCATAAGTGTTTCAGTCTCAAAATGTTATTTTAGTGCCAGTTGCTTTACCCTTGTAGGATTAGCCATTTCTTAGCAAGGTCACAAAAAGGATCTCACAAAGCCATGTAATTTCCACAGAAAAGGCAGCCACTCTTGCTATTCCAGACTCAAGCATTTCAATGTCACAGACTATAGTTGATTTCTTTTCTTTCTGTTGGGCCATCTGTTATCTTCAGCTTAAATAACTGTCTTGATTTTAATTAGTTGAAGATTGCTGATCATGTACCTTCAACTTTTTGGCAGAGCACATGCCAACGGGTCCGTCAGAAGGGGCCACAAGAATGATGCCACAGAAACGGTAACCATGAGAACTGGCCTAGGTGTCAACTTGAAGGAAGTTAAAATCTTTAACCGAGTAAGAGAGAAAGGTCAGCACTCCTAAAAAATTATATAATAAATATATTTTGTGTTATTTTTCTTTTTTCAAAAACATTTGTCAAACTTAAGTCAGGGATTCTAATATGAGTCTGAAACCTCAAAACTTTATCTTTGTTTATATCTGATTTCTTATAAAATTATATAGTAACATAATAAAATGAATATATAATAATTTATACCTAAGTATATTTGCCTTTTTATACCTAAGTATATTTGCCTACAACCTGCACATGCCTAGGCCTGTCTTGAATATAAGTTTTGGCTAAGTAACATAGAAAAACTTCCTAAATGTACTCCTTTGACAAAAAATTAAAAGCACAATTAAGACATTAGATAGTAAAAAGCAGTTGAAATTTTCATTTTGGATTATATTTTAATATATAAAGTGACTATGGCCCCAGAGGGTGATGTTAGTGTAAAATATTTCTGAAGTCATCACTTCCTTAAAAAGTATATTTTGAAACTGAAAAGACAATGATTTGAGTATCACTTTAAAAAAATTATTTTACCTCCATTAAAATTAATTGTAACTATATTTATTTTTTTAAATCAAAGTAAGTTATAATAATTTTGGAGATGATAATAATGGATTCGTAGAAGAGAATTAGCCTGATGAAGAAATCTTAAGTGCACATTATATCTTCCCTCAAAATTAGAGTAAAAAATTATGCCTAATCTATTTAGTAGCTTAGGAACATTGTAGCCACAAATTTCTTTGATACTTTGCATAACATAGACACAGAGTTTAAAGTGGTACATTATTTTCGGTGAATTCAATTCATGTTTTGAAAGAATCAGTTACTACTTGTGCCAAAGATTATATATAAAACTCATTGTAATCTCAGTATTGAGTTCCAAAAAAGATTTATAAGTTAACTGGCTCATTAGGGGAAAATTTTAATGCTTTTATTTGAATAGTGAAGGAAGCAGAAAAATAAGATTTTTCAAATAAAAAAATTCAAGATTTTAAAGTACTGTGATATTTTATTGACCAATCTGAAAATTAAGAATAAAAAAGAATATTCAACACTGATTTTTTATTATTTCTATAAGGAGAACTTGATTTGAAAAACAAAAGAAAAACATAAATGTATATGTGGGTTTTTTTCTTACCTTAGGGACCAATGTTTGTGCCAAGGACAATGGTGGCTGTAAGCAACTCTGTCTTTATCGAGGAAATTCCAGGAGAACTTGTGCTTGTGCCCATGGATATTTGGCAGAGGATGGAGTTACTTGCCTAAGGCATGAAGGTTATTTGCTATATTCAGGGAGAACAATATTAAAAAGTATACATCTTTCTGATGAAACCAATTTAAATTCCCCAATAAGGCCATATGAGAATCCACATTATTTCAAGAATGTCATAGCTTTGGCTTTTGACTATAATCAAAGAAGAAAAGGTACCAATCGAATCTTTTACAGTGACGCACACTTTGGAAATATACAGCTTATTAAAGATAACTGGGAAGACAGACAAGTAATTGTTGAAAGTAAGTACCACAATTTAATTTTAAATAGTTTAGTGGAAATAAGTATCATTTGGATTACTAGAGAAATAATAGTGGTAATTGCATGTAGCAATTATATTTTCCTGGAGTTTATATTCAAGAATGAAGGTGATTATATCATCTGATCCCCCCCAAATGTCAAAGAAACAATTAACTACTATCATGTATAGCATTGTGTATTATGATTATTAGCTTCTAATCATAGAACTTTCCATGTGTTTCATCATAATGTTTCTTACAAACAAGTGTATTAAAATTCATGGAAAATAATTTTTCAATATACAACTATTCTGACTTTTTTCCAGTGGTTGAAATTATTTCTTTAAGAATATCTGCCTAATAATATTCAGTTAATCATATTTTCTCAAGAAAATGTCAGAGATTTTTTTTGTGTGTATACATATTTAAGAATAACAGTCTTGGATGAGAAAAATATTGTAGAAATGATCTAATGTTTTAATATTTTATGGGACATAATTATTCAAGCATAATATTTAGTGTGGATTATCTATATGATTCAGAGAAACCTCCTTCCTGTCATCTAACTTTTACAAGGACCATCTTATTCCTCGCACAATTTCCATGTGTATGTGATTTCCATATATTCCCCACTTCTCCAGTTTCACTATACTGAGATCAATACATATTTTTGCTTTTTAAATTGCAAAATAATATATAAATTTATTATGAAGTGTTCAAATAATGTAGATTTAAATATGCAATTCCTGCTTCATCAAGCAACCATCGATTCCATTTACTTACTTGCAAGTAACAGATGTCATACCTCCAGGTTTTTGTTGATTTACATATGTGTATCATTTTTAACTACAAAAGTAGAATGACACTAAATATATTATTCAGCTAACTGTTTTCTTTTCACTTGCAATATATACTGTAAAGCTTTTATTTTAGTACATAAGGCTCTATCTTATTTTTTTGAAAGCCTGTACCTAATCCTATACTAAGGGTAAGCTAATTTATTTAATCATTTTATTTTAACAAAAATTTAGATTTGAATAACTGAACTGTAGTTAGTCAAGCCTAGGTGTATGGCAGACATTTTCTAAAGAATGAATACAATAACTCTGTCACTTCAAGGAAAATGACCTATAATATTTGTTGCAAATAATAAAAATCCAGCTCTCGAGTGATAATTATTTCCTTGCGTCTACCACAGTAAGCTTGACAGCTTCCCAATACTTAAAGGCTTTCTGATAAGATGAGTGGTGATATTAACTCTTGTGATTTTGGGGTATCACATAATGAAATGTGTCAACATTTGGAAGATATGCATATGTCAGGAAACCAGTATTTTCCAAGTGGCATGGTAAAATCATGCATGAGTAAATGATCCCTTCAAAGTACAAGAGAGATCAATGAATTTTAATGCAATAGAGTATGAAAAGTTCATCACTATGGTTTCAGATTTTACACTGCAACTAACCTTTAAGTCACTATTATTTGTCATGTGTTGGTGTAGTGTGGTAGAAGAAAATCCAGAGTTTTCTGAAAAGTCTATTAAAATACTCTTCCTTTTCCAACTACATAGCTATGTGAGGCTAGATTTTCTTCATATACTTCAACCAAAGCAACACAGCAGATAGGATGAAGAAGCAGGTATGAGACCAAGCTAGACATTAAATAAATTTGTGGAATTATAACACAATGCTCTTTTCATTATTTTTGAAAATATAGCTACTTGTCTTAGAAAGTGCTATTTATATTAACCCACAGTTCATTATTGTAACTTTTAAAGAAATTGATAAATATTTACAATAAATTTTTCAATTTAAAGTTTTGATATGGTAAATAATATGTTAGACAGAACCCACATACACAAACTCTCCCTGGAGTCTTTAGTAATGACTACGAGTGTAAAGATCCTCAGATAAAAAAGATTGAAAACTACTCTTCTAAAGACTCAGAAAATTTTTAGTACAAAGACAGGAAAAAAATAGGCAAAGAGTCATTTGGTATGATTAAAATACAGCTTGTATGGCGTGAATTGGTATGAGATGAAGCTAAAGTGGTAGGGAAGGGCCTGATATGGAAGACCTTGGTTTGCCAAAATAAGGAGTTTTTTCTTTTATTAAAAAAAGTTTTAAGTATATAACTCAATGTTTTTTGATACATACATTATAATTTTTACAATTGGGATAATATATGTGTATATACAAACAGCAAAATTTGTGGTTTTAACTATTTTTAAATGTATAATTCAGCGGTGTTAATTACATTCACAGTGTTGTGCAACCATCACCACTATTTCTGAAACTTTTTCATCACTTCAAACAGAATCTCTGATTAAAGCAATAACTCCCCATTTCTCCCACCTTCCACCCCACCCCCCTGAAAACTCTAATCTACTTTCTGTCTCTATGAATTTGCTAATTTTAGATATTTGATACAAATGGAATTATGAAGTATTTGTTCTTTTGTCTGGCTTATTTCACTTAGTATAATGTTTTTGAGATGCATCCGTGCTGTAACATATATTGGAATTTCATTTCTTTTTATGGCTGAATAATAGTCCATTGTATGTATACATTTCACCTTGTTTATACAATCATCTGTTTATGGAAACTCGAGTTGTTTTCACTATATGTCTGTTGTCAATAATGCTGCAGTGAACATTGATGTACAAATATCCAAGATAAGAAGTTTTGATTTTATTCAGTAGATGAGAAAAACAAAAGGAGGTTTTGCAATATTTTAGATCCTGTTTCAATGGTGGTGAATTTAACTGAAAACACATTCATTAGTCAAAGTATACATATAAGCAAACCCTTCTAATCCTCCCATCCAAAATCAAAGCAAGTAAAATCAGTAAAATTTTAATAACTGTAGATATTCACTCACATGTGTAGGGAAGAAGTGAAACATCATATCTAGGAATTTGAAATCAGTTAAGCTGGAATTCAAATCCCAGTTTGCTGTTTATGTCCTGTGTACTGAGTGTCAGTTTTCTCACCTACAAAATGGGAAATCGACCCATAATTTTTTGTGTGAAGATTTTGTGAGAAATAATGTCTAAATAACATATAAATAAGCATACTTTTAATTAAAAACTTTATATTACTGTATTAGTGACACATTTGTGGATCATTTAGAATAATTATCTTTGCCCTAAATTATTTTTAGCATGTGCATTAGGGTAGTTAAACAATCAGAAATAATTACAATAATTATAGATATAAGGTAGCGTATTGAAGTCAGACTAGAATTTAAAAATTAAGATGAGTCTGCATTGTTAATTTACATGAACCTTTCTAAATATTCTCCTTACCACTCCCCACCCTCAGCCTGAAAGTTGCTATTTGTTTAACCATTGCAATCCTTCCTTGAAGTTTTGTGAGAGAATTTGTAATTTGACTTGCCAGAATGAAACAGAAAAACAAACAAAACAAAACAAAACCCTAAAACAAAAAACAGAGTTACTAGCACGTATAAATAAATGTAAGTAAGATGTAAAATATGTTTCTGTCTTGGTATTCAATTTTATTAAACCTGAACAATAGATTTCCTTTTGTTACATCTTTAACCAGTGACCCAAAAGAAAATTCATGGGAATTTAAGTATTTAAAAATATCAAACAGGTCTAAATACTTTTACAAATCAGACTCAGACCTAGATCTTTCATATAGCTGAATATGGGGAAAGGACAGGACGAAGGCTCTGTCCTTTAACTTCCCAATTTATATGGACTGAATTTTTTGCCTCGAGGTTTAAAAAAATTAGACGACAAGAGCCATTAAGTACAAGTCAATATTTATTAAGTGCTCACAGTGCGCCACAGATTATTAGGTGTAAGTAAAGAGGATGCAAATGTCTCCTTTCTAGCCTCTGGGAATTCACAGGATGGAAAGAAAATACCGTGGTTCACTTTTTCTATGAAAAGTGTCAAGACCTCTGGCCAAGACATTGTTGAAACTGTATACTTTGAGGCCATCTCTGTGTTTAAACACATAGCAGTGATTGATAAATATATTTTAAAAATTAAAATTAAATAGAAATTGCTAATCTCTAAAAATAAGATAGAATTTTCCTTGAGTGATAAACAGAAGAGAAAAACAAAGCAGTGAAAATAGCTGAAACATCAGATTTCTAAGACTGCAGGCTATGGATCCCACAGAGAAAAAGGGTCTATAAAAGAGCTTGCTAAAATCAAGGACTGGAGTCGTGCTGCCTCACAGGGAAGCAAGGCTGAAATTGAGCTGTGCCATCTTCTGCTAGGCCAAAGACTTGTAGTAAGTTACTAACCCTAGGGGAAGTTTAGAGACCACGGAAACAGCCTTGTGACCACCTCGGTCCCAATCCTTTGCAAGCTGATGGCTCTGCAAGTTCGCACATGCCCTTTCCAGTTAAGGCCTAGAGGTCACATGATGGCAGCTACACAATCACCTTACAAAGAGGAGTGAGTGCTAAAGAAACGGTTAAAAAAACCTCCTTTAGACCCTGCAAATTTATTTCCTCAACACATGGATTCTTAAAAAAGACAGCTTTAAAAACCCCACCAATCAGAAGAATGAAAATCAAAATAGTAGAAAAATCTAAAGGAAAGGTTTTTTTGTTGTTGTTCAACAAAGAAGAAAAGGAAGAACTACCTATAAAAAGAAAAAGAAATTATGACAACAAAGGTGCCAAAATTATACAAGTAAAACGTAATTTAATTAAAATGAAAACAACTAAAAATCTTGGAAATGAAAAATATGATAACTATAATAAAAATTAAAAAGAAATCTCAATTGATAGAATAAAGTTTACGTTGGACTAGTCAAAGTAAAAATGCTCAAGTAAGATGCCAATTCATTAATAAGGAATTATTTAATAAATTAGAGACAGTAAGAAACGCACATACAAAATGAGAACAGTTGTGAAACTTGCAGTTTAAACTGATAGGTTCAACATTATTTTAGCTAAGAAATGTTGACAAATCCAAAGCAGAGAAAGAAGGACCAAAAACAAACATTCAAAGTGATAATGGCAGGAAGTTAGCAGAAATGCAGAATGTCTCCTTAGTTTAGAAGTACACTCTAAGTGTTGAGAAGAATAATAAAATTAAGTCAGTCATCAAAGTAAAAGTGCAGAGCATCATGAAAAAGGGAAAATCTTAAGATGTTACCAGAAGCACTAGACAGATACCTACACAGAAAGGACAACAGGATTTAAACAGACTTCTTATCAGCAACAAGAATACAGTCTTCAGACTACAAAGGAAATATATAATTCTGTAACTGACTGAATTATTATCCCAACTGAAGGGAAATAATGATTGTTTCAGAAATGGAAAGTCAATAGCAGTGCATCTATATATTCTCAGTGGAGGAAAATATCTTAAAATAATAACTTTGAACTTGATTGTAATGCATGTTAAGAAATATATTTTGCAGTTTACATTGTATCTGAGTGTATATGTTTCAGTTTTAGAAAACAATATCCTTATTCTGTAGAATGCATTTTGATGTTTTGTTTTAGCCAATAATACACAGGGATTTTTTATAAAACCAAATAATACTTAATATAAATTCAGTGATGTCCATGCATTCAATGACTAAATAAGAAATATGATTTCAAAAAGCTACTCTTAAACTAGTAATAAAAATAAAGGATGCACAAGACTTTAATGTAGAAAATTATATAATGTTTGTAAAGGACATGAAAGATGACCTTTAATAAAGGGAGAAATGTCATTTTCATGATTAAAAAAACCTCAATTTCCATAGCTATGGGAATTTGCCCCAAATTATCTGTAAGTTTAATTAATTCAAAATGCCAAAATTATTTTTTCATGGATTTCACATGCTGATAGTAAAATTCACATGGAAGAGCAAAATGCCAACCATGGCCAAGGCAGTTTTGAAGAAACATAAATTTGTAGTCTCTCCTTGACAAATGCCTTTAGTATTAAAAAGCTAAAGTAATTAAAACAATGTAATACTACCAAAAGAACAGTTAAATGAAACAGAACCAAGGGCTCAGACGCAGATTCATACATATATAACCTGTATGTAAATTTGATACACATTACTAAATTGGCATTACATATAAGTAGAAAAATAGTGAACTACATTTACTGAATTATGCCAGAGCAATTTGTATGCAAGAAATAAAAAAAATTCTATCTCCCTCAAACTATACTCAAAAATAAATTCCGAGTATATTAACAATGTAAATGTGATGAGCTTTTTTAATATCAAAGAAAATACAGAATATCTTTATGAACTCAGGGTAAGAACAAATTCCGTAAATTATACACAAAACACATAAAAATGTAAGTTTGATATATTTTACCTCATTGAAATTAAAATCTGTTTGCAACAGAAGCTATGAAGAAACTTAAAAGGCAAAACAAAACACTAATGGAAGAATTTGTAATATTTAAAAGAAACAAAGAATTACAAATAGAGTTTATAGTGTACCACTATAAAGACTAAGAAAAATATGGGAAAGTTATGAGGAGACCAATTTCAGAAAAGAAAACATGATCATATTAAAGTATATTCAACCTCACCAATCATCAAGAAAATTCACAATGGCACAATGAGATTTTCCATACATAATTTGGCAAAAATTTTAAAATTTTCATAATATAGAGAAACCCAAACTTTCATACACTATTGATGGGAACAACAATTTTGTACAATGTCTTTGAAGAACCATTTGTAATATTTTGAAATTTTGGTATGGTACATATACTTTCATCCAATAATTCCCACTTTTAGAGTAAACCTATATAATTCTACTTTTAAAGAAAACAATGGTATATTGTACAATAGTTAAAAAAACTAGTACTATGTCTATCCATATAATTACCATAAACACAATTTGATTAAAACAAAATAATACAACACAACAAAAATGTCAAATTATATTACATTTGATATGATATATAATATCGAACTATATGGTCAATAATACTACATATTGTTTTTGGATAGAAATATCGTAATATTTTTAAAAATCAATAATCTTGTTTGATAACTATGCGATAGTTATGTGAGATGTTACATGTAGAAATAGAAGGCAACTGTAATATTTTTGAAAATTTTCTGTAAGTCTAAAATTATTTCAAAATAAAAAGTCTAAATAAAAATTAAAGACATTAAAAAAATCATACAACGTCAACATCTTCCTTTCTCTGGGAAATAAAAAGAGAAATCCATACATATGATGCTTGTTCTTAAAAATCTGAAGCATTTATAGGTAAATGGTAAAGTTTGCTAAGTCATTATATTATCCCCTCTACTCTTCTATAAATCTAAAGCATTTCATAGAGTAAACATAAATAAACAACTTTAAAGATAATCATTGGTAAATATTAAGATAGATACCAGTAATAATTTCATTGATCAAAACTTATGTACATGCATGTTCAAAATTTAAATCGCATTAACAGTGCATGTTGAATGATATGATAGTTGCCTCCTATCTACATTTCATTTTTCTGATTTATAGAGATTGACCTTTTGTCTCATCTCCAGCTTGATACTGTCAACATATTAAAATGATATATAATTCCCATGTTTGCATATTAGAATCCAAACTTATAAATGATGTTTTCATAATACTTTTAGATTATTTTTTCTAGACTCCTAGTAGCAATATAGTTAACTTTGAAGTTACAATTATACTTCACTAGAAATACCTTCTTTTTCTATAAAAGGGCTAGTTGGGTATTCTTTTAGGAGTGTTTAAAAGCACATTTGGAAAGGTATAATGGAGCACTGTGTTATAAGATACTGAAATTACAAAAATAAGAAAAGGGTAATAATAAAGGATAGAAGTTGTGCATAGGGAGTCAGCAAGTTGGAAGTCATGGGGTTATTTTTATGGTTCAAAAGAAGACAAAGTGTTACATGATCATTGATTACGGAGAGCAGAACCTGGAGTTGAGTCATTAGTGCAAAGGAAAAGAGAACATGAGATCTTCCCCTCATGAAGTAGCAAGCTATAAATTATATTCAATACAGTTTATATGAATTCAAAACTTCCTAAGATATTGGAGTGTATCCCAGAAGATGGCCTAAGACAGATGTAGGGGAGGAAATAAACTTGTCCTCTAGTCTCTTAGCCTCTGTGGCTGGGCTCTGTAAATTAAACTGACAAAAGACATGTTAACATGAAAAAAGGCATACAGCTTTTATTTGATGGTAATTTTTGCATGTACACAGAGTCCTTCATAGAAAAGAAGTGAAGACCTAAAAAGGTGGTTAGAGCTGGTGGTGGGGAGGGAGTGGCACATACTTTTTTATAAAGCATGATAAATTGTGGAGATGTCACTAGACAAAGGAAAGGGATTTGGGCCTCTAGGAGGTGTAAATTGTGGAAAGACAAATATATGGAGTAAATTAGTGGAAGATAATGATTATTTAGTAAAGTTTTATTTATGTGGATTCTTCTTGGTGTTATCTCCATCCCCTGTGATAAAGCTGCATTTCCTGTGTGGGAGAAGGGAACACCTTCAGGAAGGGAAATTTGTACCCTGATTTTAGGTATATGGGTGAGGATAGAGAGCTGTGTCTGTTATTTCTTAATTGTCTTCAGCTCAGAATAATCCCTATGCCAGTGTGGTATATTTTGTGTGGCACATTCTGATCCTCTTCACAGGCATGATGGCTCTAATTAAAGTCTCTTGTATCGTATCAATCAAGACCAGATCCCTAGATAACAATGGTATACATGAATAGGAGACATTGAAACCATAGATAAAGCCTACTTAATATGAGGAAGTAGAGAAATTCATTAGGAGCATTGTGCTAGAGACAGAAAGAAAAAAAAAATCTCTTAGTTATATGTTGAACATTATGCTAAAGTTGAGAAGTCAATGTGAGGCACGAGACAGGTCTTGGAAGCAGAGAATTGACAAAAAGGACTAAGATTCTTCAGTGGTCAGCATAAATAAAAAAATACATAAAATTAAAAAAAGATTATTCATGGACTCAAAACTACCAAATTCTTAATATATGTGTCAGAATAGCTGACAGCAACAGAAAGAGTAAAAGGCAATGTGGGGAAATATTAAGAATTCTTATGTTGCAAATTACAGCCATAAGGAGACAGGAAGCTGAAAAGTTTTCTGCAGTTGTTTAGGCTCAGGAGACTGTCCCACTACATCATGTTCAGTGGTTTAAAACAACAACTGCTTATTTATCCTACCATACTGTGAGTTGGCTGGGTGGTTCTTCTAGTCTGTGTCAGCTCTTCAAATTTCTGTGGCCAGCTGGTGGGTCAGATGGTGGCTGGCTGATCAAGGATGGTCTCTCTCACATGTCTGGCAGTTGGCAGGCTGTGTGCTGGGTAACTAGGCCATAAGTCTGTAATTATCCATCAGGCCAGCTTGGGATGGTTTCAGGGTTCCACAAGAGAGCTGGCTCCAATATGTGGACATACTTTATAGGCCTCTGCATGCACAGCAGTTACTAATGTCTCATTGGTAAGCGCAAGTCACATGGCCAAGTCCACATTCAAGGGATAGAGAAATAGACTCACCTATTTATTAGAGAAGCCGCAAAGGGGTTGCACACATATATGGAGGGGAAGAATTTATAACTTCCACAATCAACACAGTTGCATAAGTTATTATTAACCTATGTCCAGAAGCTCCAAAATAATATATTAAAATGTGGACTGGCTTTGTAAAACTCTCTCTTTTTCTTATCTGTTTATATAATGTTTCTTGACAACCAATAGTAGACAATGATACATACATGGCTTATCCATGAGCCATAATTCAATATATATTTGATCGTGGAGAAATAAAATAAGCCAAGAAAGGACTATTTAGTGGAGAAAAATATTAACAAAACTATAAAATGGTTAATTGATTTAATGACACTGAATTGATTCTGTCACCTTCAAGAGTATAAGCTTTTACATATGGAGCTCAAATAATCCTGAATTTTTCTCACAAGTCCATCATGATTAGTTTCTATTAAGCCACTTTAGTTGATCCACATTTCTGTGTAAACAAACAATGTGACTATTTTTTTTTTGGAGTTTCGACTTGAACAAGGTAAGTTGTAAATGACAACTAAGGAAAAAAATATATGATGTAATGTTAGAAGTGGCATTTTTCATGGGAAGTAATAAAGGAAAGTATACCTATTAGAACTTTCCTTTTGAGAGATTTATGGCAAAAATTCAGCATATGAAATCCAATGTACTGTGAATTATAAATAGGTCTCTGAGGGCCTGGATGACAAATTCAAAATTTCTAAGAAAACAGTAGAGCACCTGTGGAAATAGGTGAGGACACAAGTGAATTCAGGATTCCTCTTGAAAGATGATTATAATTTGTAAGAGTGAAGTTACCTGTTACTGTTTGAAAAGGCATGATATTTCATATTCATAAACTAACAAAAATGTGTTCAGTTTTTTAGGCTTATATGCAAGAATAAACAAAGTTTACCAGAAATAAAGAAATGCTATTTACATATTCAATATACTATTCTGAGCTTTTCAGTATATCTTGTTAAAAATGCTGACAGAAATGAGAAAGTATTTATACTAAAAAATCATGTGAGTATAAGTTTCACAAGACAGAAATCCATGTACAGATATTTCCTTACTTAAGTTTTAATTATATTGCTTTAAGAGTAACATAATTATAATACAATGAAATAATATTCTGAACTTTTTCATAGTTAACTTTATTTGCAATACCTATTACATATTAGCATGTGGTTCAGATAGTCATTCTCGAAGAATGGCAGTCTCAAGAGTACTTTGTGCCATACTGAAATGAACGCTTTTAGCTATCCAAACCTCACTCACTTTTTTAGGTTTCTACAAAGTAGAATTTGCAATGTGTAGTTCTATTCTTGACTGACGTGTAAAAACATGTCAGTGCCATGTTGACAAAGCTAAGTGATATTCTCCTCCAACTACATCCCATGATTCCTTTCCATTTCCTTAGGCAATTTAAACCCAATGGTCTTCCTTCTTCTTTCTCTCCCCTCTCATACAATCTTTCTTGATAACTTCATTATTTGTACTGATGCCTTAGTGCACTTTTCAATCTCCCCAACATTTTCGGTAACACTTTTGACTCTATTGTTCTGTTTTTACTTTCCACTACAGCTTGAAAATAAGCCTGGGCCTCATCACTCTTTGGCACTGCTTTACCTAAAGTCCTTGAACTTAGTGTTCTTTCTCTCTGAACACAGTCTGATTACATCATATCTGGCCGATTCTATCGTATCCATTAGTCTGCTGTTTTCTTTACCTGCCCCTCATAATTATTACCCTACCTGCGCACTTCACACTTCAATTCTCTGTTGACCACACTCAATTTATTTTAACCAAGCCTGGACCAAAAAATAAGACATTTAATGCTGTTCCTACCAATTTCCTATACTATCAAATACTACTCTCTATATTTTCTATTTCTGATTATACAAATGCAGTTCTCAAAGAAATTCCCTTCCTCTTGATGAATGTATTTTCTCTCTTAGCTCAATCATTGTGATGATAAGAGACCAGTGTGAAATCTATAGACAGTCACTGAATATTTCCATTTATATATGTTAATGTCAACTCACAATTAACATATAAAGCCATTTTCCCACCTGAAAATAGGAATCTCCGCTATTTTCATTGTTAATAAAATCATTAATTTTCTTCCTAGAAAGTATCCAACCTTATTATTATTGCTATTATTATTATTATTATCATCATCATCTTAACTCTTTCTGCTCTTGTTTCTGCTGAGCCATTTATTCACTAAGTACTTTTCTTATTCAGTTTCACCATTATAGGCCAGGTTTTCATTTCCTTATTACTAAATAATTACAAGTCTTCTACTTGCTTTTTCCGCTTTGAATTTCTAGAGGTTTCTATATATCAGGCACAATAATGTTTTTATTGAGTTACTTCCTAAAACACTGATTGACTATTTACTGCACCTCAAATTATAATCCATTTAATTCCTTTCCAGGTTTTAGGTGATACCAATCTAGTTGAACCATTTCACCACAAAACTCTTTACTATAAGTTTACCCTGTCTTCAAATCCTACTCACATCCTTGTTGTTTTAAGAACATGCCATATTCCTTCTTAACTATACATCTTTACTCATGTAATTAATCTGGAATAGAAGGGATTTTATGGCCTTTCCAGTGGTATATATTTTTGGGAATTTTTAAAATTCCATTCAAATCCCTTTGCACCATGAATCCCAGTCTTTCCTAGCCAATGTAACCCATGGTGATGTCCCTCTTTTAAAAACCATTCAGAACTTGTCGTGCGTGCTGCATATCCTTATCACTTCCTTATTTACTACCATATGCTTTTCTTATGTTTCATTTTTATCTATAAGAGCTCCACAAACAAATGTTAAGTAGTTCTAGGCAGGGTCCATCTGATATACTCTTTTCCACACCCCTTCTAGTAGATAACAAAAAAAAAATGGTTTTATTATGAATTTGCTATGTGTCAGAGGTAAAACTAGGTTGTTAGGGGACTTGTCTTGAAGCTCCATTTGCAGAGTAAAAGCAATTCTTTGACTTATGTTTGACTTTTGTTGCTTGCTTGGTTAGATCGAGGTGGTCTAGGGGTGGGAGGTGAATAGAGAGCCTTAAGCCTCTATGAGAAACTACAAGAGGCACTATGGAATATTGGTTAAAAGCATAGATTATAACAATGTTGATTCTTTCAATCCATGAGTATCACATGTTTTTCCATTTGTTTGCATCATCTACAATGTCCTTATTCAGTGATTCATTCTTCTCTTTGTAGAGATCTTTCACCTCTTTGGTTAAATATATTCCTAGGTGTTTTATTTTCTTTGTAGCTATTGTGAAAGGTGTTGAGTCTTTGATTTGATTCTCAGCTTGACTATTGTTGCTGTATAGGAATGCTACTGATTTGTTTACATTGATTTTGTAGCCTGAGACTTTGTTGAATTTATTTATCAATTCCAGATGTCATTTGGCAGAATCTTTGGGGTTTTCTAGATGTAAGATTATATCATCAGCAAAGAGCGATAGTTTGACCTCCTCTTTTCCTATTTGGATACCCTTAATTTCCTTCTCTTGCCTGATTGCTCTGGCTAGAACTTCCAGCACTATGTTGAATAGAAGTGTTGATAGTGGACATCCTTATTCCAGTTCTGAGTGGGAATGCTTTCAACCTTTTCCCATTCAGTATGATGTTGGCTGTGGGTTTTTCATATATGACATTTATAATTTTGAGTTATGTTGCTTATGCCTATTTTGTTAAGAGTTTTTGTCATAAAAGGGTACTGAATTTTCTCAAATGTTTTTTATGCATCTGTTGAGATGGTCATACAATTTTTGTTTTGCTTCTGGATTTATGTAAGTTTTGCTTCTGGATTTACATATGCTACATATTTTCTTGATGGATTTACATATGTTGAACCATCCGTGCATCCCTGGAATCAAGCTCAGTTGGTCGTGGTGGATTATTTTTTTGATGTGCTGCTGAATTTGGCTTGCTAGAATTTTATTGAGGATTTTTGAGTCAATATTCATAAGGGATATTGACCTATAGTTTTCTTTTGTGTGTGTGTCCTTTCCTCGATTTGGTACCAACGTGATACTGGCTTTGTAGAATGAGTTGGGGAGGATTCCTTCCTTCTTGATGTTATGAAATAATTTCTGCAGTATGGGTACCAATTCTTCTTTGTAGATTTGATAAAATTTATCTGTGAAGCCATCTGGTACAGGACCATTTTTTTGTTGGAAGATTTTTATTGCTGCTTCAATTTCGTTGCTCAGTTCAGGATTTCTGTTTCTTCTAGTCAAACCGAGAACCAAATCAAAGACTCAATACCCTTCACAATAGCAACACAGAAAATAAAATACCTAGGAATATATTTAACTAAGGAGGTAAAAGACCTCTACAGGGAAAACTATGAAACACTGAGGAAGGAAATAGTAGAGGATGTAAACAGGTGAAAAACCATACCATGCTCATGGGTCAGCAGAATCAACAATGTTAAAATATCTGTACTACCCTAAGTGATCTACAGGTTTAATGCAATCCCTATTAAAATACCAACATCATTTCTTTGCAGATCTATTTCTTCCTGATTGAGTCTTGGGAGGTTGTGTGTTTCCAGGAATTTGTTCATTTCCTTAACATTTTTGAGTTTATGTTCATAGAGATTTTTATAGTATTCACAGATGATATTTTGTACTTCTGTGGTATCAGTTGTAATATCTCCTTTTTCATTTCTGGTTGAGCTTCTTTGGGCCCTTTTATATTTCTGATTAATCTAGCAAGAGGTCTATCGATTTTTTTTTATCTTTTCAAAGAACCAACCCTTTGTTTTATTAATCTTTTGTATTAGTTTTTTGTTTTTGATTTCATTTAGTTTTGCTCTGACCTTAGTTATTTCTTTTCTTCTCCTGGGTTTGGAATTGGTTTTTGCTTCCTTTCCTAGTTCCTTGAGATGATTCATTAGATTGCTAAATTTTGATCTTTCTGTCTTTTTGATATAGGCATTTAAGATTATGAATTTCCCCCCAGGACTGCTTTTGCCGAATTTCGCAGATTTCAGTAACTTGTATCCCCTTTGTCATTTAGCTTGAGGAACCTTTTGATTTCCACCTTAATTTCCTCTTTGACCCAATAATCATTCAACAGTAGGTTGTTAAAATGTCCATACTACCCAAAGTGATTTACAGATTCAATGCAATCTCCATCAAAATACCAACATCATTTTTCATAGACCTGGAAAAGATTCTACACTTCATTTGGAACAGCAGAGAGCCCAAATAGCCAAAGCAACTGTAAGCAAAAGGAACAAATCTGGAGGTATCACTCTACCAGATTTTAAGCTATATTACAAGGCTAAAGTGACCAAAACAGCTTGATACTGCATAAGAGCAAAGGCGTAGGCCAATGGATCAGAACAGAGAACCCAGATATAAAACCATCCTCATATTGCCACCTCTTCTTTGAGAAAGTAGACAGAAACATACACTGGGGAAAAGAATCCCTATTCAATAAATGGTACTGGGAAAATTGGATAGCCACATGTAGAAGATTGAAATAGGCTCCATATCTCTCACTACTCGCAAAAATTAATTCAAGATGCATCAAAGTTCTAAATCTAAGACATGAAACCATAAGAATTCTAGAGAAAATGTTAGAAAAAATCTTCTAGATATCAGCCTAGGCAAAGAATTTATGAAGAAGACCCCAAGGGCAGTCACAGCAACAACAAAAATAAATAAATAAATTGTACTTGATCAAAATAAAAAACTTCTGTACAACCAGGGAAACAATCAATAGGGCAAATAGATAACCTACAGAATGGGAGAAAATATTCACATGCTATACATCCGATAAAGGGCTAATAACCAGAATTTACAAAAAACTCAAATCAGCAAGAAAAAATCAAACAACTGCACTAAAAGTGACCAAAAGACATGAACAGAAATTTTTCAAAAGAAGATAGACTAATGGTCAATAATCGTGAAAAAATGCTCAATGCCACTAATCATCACAGAAAAGCATATCAAAACTGCAATTAGATATCACTTAACTCCAATGAGAATGTGTTTTATTAAAAAGTCCATAAATAATAGATTCTGAAATAGATGCAGAGAGAAAGGAACATTTATACAATGTTGGCGGGACTGCAAACTAGTGCAACCTCTATGGAAAATAGTATGGAGATTCCTCAAAGAACTAAAAGCCAACCTACTGTTTGATCCAGCAATCCCAGTACTGGGTTTTACCTAAATGGAAAACAGTCATTTTATCAAAAAGACACTTGCACTTGAATGTTTATTGCAGCATGATTCACCATTGCATAGACGTGGAATCAACCCAAGTGCCCATCGATTCATGAGTGAATTAATAAAATGTGATATATGTACACTGTGGAGTACTACTTGACCATAAAAAATGAATTAATACATTTGCAACAATTGGATGGAACTGGAGACCATCCTCAAAAGTGAAGTATCACAAGAATGTAAAAAACTAACACCACATGTACTTACTATTAAATTGGAACTAACTGATTAGCACACATGTGCACTGATGGAAGTAAAACTCAATGGAAATCAAGCAGGTGGGAGGGGGAGAAGGGGATGGGTGAAATCATACCTAACAGGTACAATATACAGTATCTGGGTTATGGGCACACTAATAACTTTGACTCAAGCAGTACAAAAGCAATCTATATAACCAAAACATTTGGACCCTCATAGTACTCTAAATTTAAAAAAATGGAATAGAAAATGAAATAAACAAATAAAATAAGTATAGATTCTAGAGCCAAGATCTCTATCTAAATTCAACCATGCCTCTCCCCTCCTGTTCACCATTTACGAGCTATTAATATGTCATTGGACAACTTATTCAACCTCTCCTTGTCTCAGTTGTCTCTTTTAGAAATAAGGATGTTGGTAATAATGTTAATAGCAATCTCAGAAGGCTGATAAGATTCAATGAGTTTACATATGTTGTTTAGAACAGGGCATAGGATTTAGTAAGCACTCAATTGGCATAAATGCTTTTGAATCTTTCCCTTTAATTTCCTTTAATTGGCCCATCTTTCTTAAAGCTATTCATCATTATAAATTAGTAGAATCTGGCCGATATTCAAAATGACCAATATACCTACAAAGATTCTGAGGAACCGATGTACTTTCTCTCTTCAAATTTTCAAAACTGTGTATGATGAAAGTAAAGGATTCCTAAGGAGAGGGGTGTCTGTGGTGAGGAGGACTTAGGGATCCAGAGTGCTTCATTCATCTCATAGTATTGAGCATATACATGTCACTGACATGTGTTCTGGACAATGTAGCAGATTTTTTGGAATTACATGACAGAAGGGACTCTAAGCAAAAGTAAGTGGGGAAGAGCTGAAAGACAATAGAAAGTGATATACTCAGCATGAACACAATGAATTCCTATTAGGGGCATTTGATTTTTCAAAGATCTGAACACTTCTCTGTCTCTTAAGTCTCATGTCACTGTGGAGTACACAGTTGGGACTGCTGATAACTTACCTTTGGTTGAATACCAATATGGAAACAATAATAATCAAAACCTAAAAAAAAATTAAAAAGGGATGTTAGTAAATAAGTATGCATCAGATATATAAGAAAACCTGTATCATTTAATAAAGCACATTTTAATAAGTTCCTTTTGCCTCATCCCTTTTGAATGTGCAGGATATTAATAGACACATATGCATATGTGTACAGTCATAGCTAACAGAATTTATCATTAATCCATGAACATCTGAAAATGGCAAAACCTTTACAGAGTATAACATTCTGTTTTTGCTATATTCACAAGACTATGGAATTTGAATGGGCTAGGCGTTGTGAGATGAATTGGCAAGGCAGGTCATTTGGTGGTATCCTGCATGCTTAGGATGACAAGAGTGCTTAACTCTGGAACAGCTAAGTATCTACAAAAATGCTTTTTGGTTGTACCTATTAGTCTGGTAGGTAATAAGGGGAAATGAGTTTACTTTAGGCACCAATCAAAAGGCATCTACAATAACCTTCCTTCTCTGTCAGTGTTAAATAGAGAACAGTGTTCCATGAAAATATGAACATTAGTTTTAGAATTAATAAAAATAGAAACATAATTTCCCAAGTAGTGTTTTACCAGGATGATATGAGTCATGCATTTGTACTTATTGAAGCCTAATTCATTAATTGATTAAATACCTCTTATATGGCATTAGACATTTATTTACAACTTATTTTGTAAATTCCATAAATTTTCCTCACTCTCTGATTTACCTCCATTGCTATTATTAAAATGTACACTCAGAATACAAGGAAGAAAATTGAAAAGCAGTAAAATTTTAGATTGATATTTGTATGTGGAACATGTAACACAGCCTGTAATTCTGAAGAGGTGTTAATGACAAATGGTTTATATAAACTATAGGAAGTGTAAAGCAATGCATAAGTTTTCTAAATGAACTCTAATGCAGGGATTTCTTTCCATGTATTTTACATATATGAACTACACAGATTCAGAAATAAGGGAGGATCAGTCTCCTATTTTCATAAATGTATACCTGAAGTAAACCATTCTGATTTAGATTTATTAAATGTCTCTACTAAAAAACTGCAGTGTATTGGATAGGCCATTCTCTCTATTGCCTCTGGTTAGCCATTGAATGCACTGTTTCCTTGCCTTTATTTCATGAGGTTAACTTGTGTTCTCACTCCACACTTTAGGTTTCAGTTTAGCTTTTCCTCACAGCCATACGGCATTTGTGTGTGCACACACAGAGTGATCTCAAGCCAGAGATAAGTGTATCTTACAGTTCCCAAGTACAATTTGCAACTCGCCTTATTATAATATTGCTATTTTGTTTTTATTGTTCTTATCCCCTAATAGCTTCTCTGCTATATGATAGCAGACACTGTGCCTTGCTCATCAATCTCTCTCCAGCCTTGCTCATTGCAGATCCTCAGGACACTGTGTTGACTGTTGTTGCAAACAACAACAGTCAGGGCAGTCTGACCTTGGCTGCAGAGTTCCTGGGACTTAATAATCAATCAAAAAATATTCATCAAAGGAAAAAAATCATGCGTTCTCTGAAAATCAAGATTCTTGCCCTCATGGAATTTACACAGTAGTAGGGAAAACCTTAACAGCAGAAATAACTTTGAGTTATTATGACACAAGTGTAGTATGATTAAAACAGAATTTTGCAGGCACTCATAGTAAAATGAAATCTCTTCCAGCCAGGATGATGAAGGGGGCTTCATAGAGTAGATGGTCTGAAATGACAGTTTTGTTGCACTATAATGAACTCTGACCAGTAACCATGCGGGTGAAACAGATGACTCTTTTATAGTTATTAATATTTTCAGGTTATTAATATTTTCTGAGAACAATATGAACGCAACAAACATACATTTACTTAAAAATTAGAAGAATTAGAGTTAGAGAGAAAAGATGTAAGAATGGAAACAGATGTCAGAGTGATGCACTTGGAAGGTGGAGAAAGAGGCTAAGGAGTGTACATGTTCCCTAGAAGCTGGAAAAGTCATGAAAACAGATTCTTCCTAGAGCCTCCAAAAGAAATGCAGGCCTGCTTATAACTTATTTTTGGCCCAGTGACACATATATTGGACTTCTGAACTTTATAACTGTAAGATAATAAATTTGTATTGTTTGAAGCCCCCAAATGAGTGGTAATTTGTTATAACTGCAATAGGAAATTGTTCTACCAATTTGTACATAGTTTAAGAAGTTTTATAATTTTAAAATACTTTTATTAAACAAACAGCAGGCCTGCTTAAGTAGGGGCTTTTAGTGTGCCAGTTACCAGGGTTCATTGTCCCCAATAAGTAAGTTTTTGTCCCTCATTCTTCACCCACCCTACCACTTCTTGATTTCCAATGTCCTTTATATTTCTTTGTGCCCAGTGTGTGTTCATTGTTTAGTTCTCAATTATTGGTGAATACATGTGGTATTTGTTTTTCCATTCTCAAGATACTTCATTTAGGATAATGTCTCCACTTCCACCAAAGTTGCCCCAAAGACATTATTTTATTCCCTTTTATAGCTGAGTAGCATTCAATGGTGTGTGTGCATGTGCGTGTGTGTGTGTACACCCCACATTTTCTTTATTCACTTGTGAATTGATGGACACTTAGGATGATTCCACAATTGTGAATTGTGCTGTGATAAACATTTGGGTACAGATGTCATTTTTATAAAATGACTTCTTTTTCATTGGGTGGATAGCCAGTAGTGAGATTGCTGGGTCAAATGGGAAGTCTGCATTTATTTCTTTGAGGAATCTTCGTGCTGTTTTCTATAGAGGTTGTACTAATTTGCAGTCCCACCAACAGTCTGTAGGTGTTTCTTTCTCTCTGCATCCACTCCAGCATCTATTTTTTTTCTCTCTCTCTTTTTAATAATGGACATTCTGACAGGGGTGAGGTGGTATCTCATAGTGGTTTTAATTTGCATTGCCCTGATGATAAGTGATGCTGAGCATTTTTTTCATATGACTATTGGCCATTTGTCAATCTTTTTCTGAAAAACTTCTGTTAATGTCTTTTGCCCACTTTATTTTTTAATGGTGTTGTTTGGTTTTTTCCTTGCTTATTTATTTGAGTTCTTTATAGATCCTGGAGTTTAGCCCTTTTTTGGATGTTTAGTTTGTGAATATTTTCTCCCATTTTTTAAATTGTCTATTTACTCTGTTGATTATTTCCTCTGCTATGTAGAAGCTTTAGAAATTAATTATGTCATTTATTTATTTTTGTTGCTGTATGTGCCTTTGAGATCTTAGTCATAAGAATTTTTATGCTTTAATGCCTTATATTTAAGTCTTAAATCCATCTTGAATGAATTTTTGTACATCGTGAGAGATAGGAGTCCTGTTTCATTCTTCTGCATGTGGCTATTCAATTATTCCCACACCACTGAATGAATAGGGCATCCTTTCCCCAGTGTATGTTTACGTTAGCTTTGTCAAAGAACCATTGGTCTTAGCTATATGATTTGATTTCTTCCTTATCTATTCTGTTCTATTGGTCAATATGTCTACTTTTATACTAATACTGTGCTGTTTTTGTTACTGTAGCTTTGTGGTATAATTTGATGTCAGATACTGTGATGCCTACAGACTTGTTCTTTTTGCCTAAGATAACATTGGCTATTTGGGCTCTTTTTTGGTTCCAAATGAAGTTTAGGATTATTTATTCTAGATTTGTGAAATATTATGTTGGTATTTCGATGGGAATTGCATTAAATCTGTAAATCATTTGGGCAGTATGGACATCTTAACAATATGATTATACCAATCTATGAGCATGAAATGTTTTTCCATTTGTGTCATCAACAATTTATTTCATCAGTGTTTTTCAGTTCTGCTTCTAGAGATCTTTCACTTCCTTGGTTAAGTGTGTTCCTAGGTATTTTATTTTCTTTGTAGCTATTAAATAGTATTGAGTCCTGGATTCATCTCAAAGTTTAACTGTTATTAGTATATAGAAATTCTACTGATTTTTGTACATTGATTTTTTTTTAATCTGAGACTTCTAAATTTATTTATCAATTCTAGATGTCTATTGGTAGAGTCTTTAGGATTTTCTAGATATAAGATCATATTATTAGCAAACAAGGATAGTTTTACTTCCTCTTTCCCAATTTTGATGTGCTTTATTTCTTTCTGTTGCTTGATTGCTCTGGCTAGGACTTCAAATACTAGGTTGAATAGAAATGGTGACTGTGGGCACCCTTGTCTTGTTCCAGTTCTTAAGGGGAATGCTTTCAACATTTTTTCCATTCAGTACGATATTGGCTGTGGGTTTGTCATGCTTTCAACATTTTTTCCATTCAGTACGATATTGGCTGTGGGTTTGTCATATATGGCTTTAATAATGTCCAGGTATGGTCCTGCTAGGCCTAGTTCGTTAAGAGTTTTTATCATGAAAGGGAGATGGATTTTATTGAATGCTTTTTCTGCATCTATTGAGGTGGTCATATGGTCTTTGGTTTTGCTTCTGTTTATGTGGTGAATCACGTTTATTGATTTGCTTATGTTGAACCATCCTTGTATCCCTGGATGAACCCCACCTGATCATGGTGAATTATCTTTTTGATGAGCTATTGAATTTGGCATGCTAGTATCTTGTTGAGAATTTTTGCATATATGTTCATAAAGATATGAGTCTGTAGTTTTTTTGCTGTGTCCTTTCCTGGCTTTGTAGTCAAGGTGATACTGGGTTCATAGAATGAATTAGGAGCATTCTCTCCTTCTTGATGTCATGGAATGATTTCTGTAGGATACGTACCATTTCTTCTTTGTAGGTCTGAAAAAATGCAGCTGCGAATGTCTCTTATCCAGGGCTTGTTTGTTGTTGTTGTTGGGAGATTTTTTATTACTGCTTTAATCTTGCTCTTCATTTTTGGTCTCTCTAGAATTTCTATTTCTTCCTGATTCAGATTTGTGAGGTTGTCTGTTTCCAGAAATTTATCCATTTCCTCTGTATTTTCAAATTTGTATGCATACAGATTTTCATAGTATCCACAGATGATATTTTATACTTCTGTGGCATCAGTTGTAATATCTCCTTTTTCATTTCTGATTGAACTTATTTAGGTCCTTTCTCTTCTATTTCTAGTTAATGTAACTAGTAGTCTATCAATTTTATTTATCTTTTCAAATAACCAACCTTCTGTTTCATTGATCCTTTGTATTATTTTTTGGTTTCCATTTTATTTAGTTATCTGAGCTTTGTTATTTCTTTCTTCTGCTGGATTTGGGTTTGATTTGCTCTATTTTTCTAGTTCATTGATATGTGATATTAGGTTGCTAATTTGTGATTTTTCTGTAATTTTGATGTTGGCTTTTAAGTCTATCAATTTTCCCCTTAGCACTGACTTTTTGTATCCCATAGATTTGGAAAGCTTGCTTCCCCTTTGTTGTTCTGTTTGAAGAATCTTTTGATTTCCATCTTAATTTCATCATTGTCCCTAGGATCATTCATTTAGTAGCAAGTTGTTTAATTTCCATGACTTCATGTAGATTTAAGAGTTTCTCTTGAAATTGATTGCTACTCTTATTCCACTGTAGTGTGAGAATATACATGTTATGATTTTGATTTTTTTTGAATTTGCTGAGACTTATTTTGTTATCTAAGGTGCGACCAGTCTTGTAACCTGTCCCATGTACTGAGGAGAAGAATGTATATTCAGTAATTTTGGGGTAGAAAGTTGTGCAAATGTCTGTTAGGTCCACTTGTTATAGAGTCCTGTTGAAGTCCAGTGTTTGTTTATTGATTTTGTGCTTCAGTGATATGTCTAGTCTGTAAGCGGGATTTTGTAATCCCTGGCTATTATGAGGCTACTATTTCTTTCTTCATTTAGGTCTAGTAGAATTTGTTTTAGAAATTTGGGAGTTCTTGCCTTAGGTACTTATATTTAAAATTGTTTTGTCTTCTTGTTGAATTGCTCCCTTTACCATTATATAATGACCACCTTTGTCTTTTTTTTAAAAAACATTGTTGATATAAAGTCTATTTGATCTGATATGAAAATGGCTATACCTGCTTGCTTTTGGTTTCCATTTGCATGGATTTTTTTTTCCATCCCCTTACCTTTAGTCTATGTGATGCCACATGAGTTGGATGTGTTTCATGGAGACAGCATATAATTGGCTTATGTTTCTTTTTCATCCATTCAGTCAGTCCCTGTTTTTTTTAGTGGGGTGTTAAGACCATACATATTTGGTGTTAGTATTGATATGTGGGGTACTATTTTGCTCATCATGTTGGATTATAACTTGTTGTCTTGTGTTGTTGTTTTATAAGAGCTGTGAGCTTTAACTTATAGGTGTTTTAACACTGATGGCTGTCTATGGTGCTGTTCCATATATACTGCACATTAGAGCATTTTCCGTAGGCAATTAGATGATCCATGACCACTTGAGAGATGCCCCTCTCAGATCCACAGGCAGTGGTGTTTGTCAGCCCATGTGGCTTGAATGTAGCCCTGCCCATGGCCTCCAGCGGTTGTGTCAACTTGAGGGCTGCCCTACTTCAACCCATGGACAGCAGTGTTTGTTGGCCAGGCACCAGCTGGAGAACAGCCCCACTCACATTGATGGGCAGTGGTGATTGTTGGCCTGCCCAGGTTGCTCAATGGCAGTGGGGATGTGCAGCGGCTGCCTGCGGGATTCACAAGAGTGCCCAATCTCCCCACTCCCCCTACTCTTCATCTGACAGGGGCAATGGGGTGGCAGCAGCAATGAATATGACCCCAGGGTAGAGGCAGCACCCTGGGTCTAGGATTTTAAAATGGTCCCAGCCACAGCATCCAGTGAGTCACCACTGTGTCCTCTCTACAGAGCAATGCCACTGCACAGTCCCCAGATAGCTCCCTATGTCTATCCTGTGTAGTTTTGCAGTGGAGGGTTTCTCTTGCATCATAAATAGCAGTGACTGTGGAGGGAATGTGGAGCCCTGGAATTCTCTCCTCTGTTCCTTCCTCAGGTGTGGGGTCATCTTCTCTATGTACCGCCAAACCACAGAACAGGTCAGCTCTCTTCCCTCTTCTTCACTGAAGGTGGATATTCAGTCGCCACTTTCAATATTTTCCATGAGAGTGGTATGTGCAGCCTGCTTCTACTTTGCCATCTTGGCCCCTCTTTCCTCTAGATTATTTTCTTAGGCTAGTGTAAGTGTCCTGTAACTCTTCTAGTCCCTGCCTGGACAATATACTTTTGCCCGGGCTAGAGTGAGTGCCGTGGCGTCAGCCTAGCTCACAGCAACCTCAAACTCCTGGGCTCAAGCAATCCTTCTGCTTCAGCCTCCTGAGTAGCTGGGACTACAGGCATGTGCCACCATGCCCGGCTAATTTTTTCTATATATATTTTTAGTTGTCCGATTAATTTCTTTCTATTTTTAGTAGAGACGGGGTCTCGCTCTTGCTCAGGCTGGTTTCAAACTCCTGAGCTCAAACAATCCGCCCGCCTCGGCCTCCCAGAGTGCTAGGATTACAGGCGTGAGCCACCGCGCCCGATACTTGACCACTTTTTTATCTACCTTCTATCATCTGTATCTTTTCCAATTTTCTTTGTGTTTTGGGCTTTTTACTTAAAAAATCTTTTTAATGTAATTTTAGTGAAGTTTCAAGAGGGAATGGACACAAATTCATGTAGTCATTTTGACACTTTTAATGTTAAGTTCTTTTGGATTTATTCAATATAAATTTGATGCTTTTTATTTCCCATTGCTATCTTATGCATTTTTCCATTTAAACATCTACCTGTAATGGTAGTATTATTAATTCCCATGGGGAAACATTCTTAGAATGTTTTGCCAAAGTCTGTTAACGCTTCTCAAGTTTTGAGTCTGGCCCCAAATCTAGAGCTAATCCATTAATGTTAAGCAAATTGTATCCTTTGTTTCTAAGACTAATTTACATTAAGTTATTTTACAGTCTCTAAAAGATTCAATACAGGGCAAATCTTTTAATTTTCTGGTTGTTAAATATTGTCCAATTCACAAAAATTATAGTTATATTATGAATTAACTGTCCTTATGAATAATGTATTTTATTAGACATGGACAATTTGAAGCCTTCTAAACATTTTTTAAGACAAAAATGGTTTAATCTTTTGACCACTTTTCCTATAAACTTATTTAATAATGTTATAACCAACGATAAAGAATAAAAAGGAATCTCAAGCTATATTGACAAAAAATTATTTATTCTGTAAAAAAATTGTCAGTAAAATAAATATGTATTCCTTTACCCTTAGCATACCTAGCATATAGTAGGTGCTGTATAGTTAGTTATTGAATGTTAGGTGTAAAATGAAAATGAAATCCTGGCACATCGTTAGTTTTCTTTGCACCCTCCATTTAATTTTATATTCTACTGATATTTCTTTCTTTTCCATTTTAAACCTCTTCTAATTTCTCATTACTTATTTCCAAAACTATTATAATATCCTCCTAAATGGTCTTCCCTCCACTTTCTATTAACCCACCCTAAGATAGCTGTATGACTTACAGGGCTGTAGACCTAATAAAGTTGTGTGATTATTGACATGATATAAAATAGCACTGTGGTTTATAAAATTATTGCCTTACTATCTAATTTAAAAATTTTTCAGATTGCTATAAAAGACAAACAATGGGTATTAATATTTACTAATGAAGAAACAAATTCTGGGACATTAAATTCCCACAGCCATATTTATGGCTTGGGAATGACAAAGCAAACACTTGAATGCAGATATCCTGATACTCAATTCTATTCTCTAAATGATATACCCCAAAACATTTCTATTCTAGACTCTTAAAAGCCTTGTGCCCCAAAACCTCAACCAAAGAAATCTTACCTGTGTTCAAAGCTCTTCACCGTAATGTACCCTTCCATTCTCATTTCTCATTCCTTTGATTACCCCATTGGTTTCACATTAATATCTTTAACATACAATTTCCAGTTCTGGATTTTTAATTTTCTCTTGTAAGAAGGAACATATCTGGGAAATTCTTTACTATTTTTCCTTGTATAGGTGCTGATCTGTTTCAGACTCCTTTGTGAACTTCTCCATTTTCCATAGCCTTTAGAAACCACTTCAACTTTATTTCTGAAACTCAAAGTGGCCAGGTAAAAATTATATAACAAATATAGGGGCATATTAAAAATTCTGAGACATGTTTCTAAGCAATTTGGATGAATATATAAAGAAAATTTATGTTTTGTTTAATTTGTGGAATACATTTTGAGAAGGAGGCTGTCTATGTGAACAACAGCACTTTCAGAAGACCAAATAGTTTACAGATATAAAATGTTTAAAAAATTGGAATTGATTATGACTCCCTAAAGAGCATAATATCATCTAATTACAATCAGTGTGAGTCATGTTACATAAAGAAGCCTGCAATGTCTACATTATTAAATTTATTCTGATTTTCTTTCCTTAAATTCAGATATCATTTCCCAGAAATTGATTTCAAGTAACAAAAACATCACGTAACAACTATTCACATATATTTGAGTCTAAATATTTCAATATTCTAGGCCACAGGAAGTCTGATTTGATTCTTCAGTTTTTGTGTGTATTGTTTAGGTCATTAAAGATCTTATGAATTCCTACTGTTTGTAAAACACTGTACTTCCTGAAAAAGGAGACCCCCAAAAGAGCACAGTAAAGATTCTAACTTCAAGAACTTTAAGTATTAAATAGTAGAAGAGAATAAGACAAATTCATAAATAACTATAAAATAAGGCAGAATGTAATTAGTGTCCTAAGGGAGCTACAAAGCATAGACTGTGAGAGAATGGAGAAATCATTTTCAGTTCTGAGAGCTGGGCAAAGACAGAAGGTTAGAGCTGAATTGTGTGTGCTAAAGAAAGTGAAATGACCTGTGTAACTGGAAAAGGAGTTATGTATTAGAGGGAAAAGGGAACACATGAATTTTGAAAGGTATTCACACAAAGGTCATGGAGTTTTCAGATGTTTCCAGTACAGCAAACAAAGATACTGTAGTCTATAGAGCAGAAAAATTATTTGTAGACACAACAGAATTTTAAAAATAAATCTAATAATACATGGAAGGTATGGGAGAGGAGAGTAAACATTATTAACGGTCATTCCTGCTTGAAATTTTAACAAGCCAGGTTTCCCTTCATTTAACAACTGCTCTTTAGGTAAAAATTTATTTCTTCAGGGTAGATAAAATTTGAATGGTTTGATTCTGTTCCCTGATGTCTCAGGGTGCATAATGTCTTATGGGTATGTGTGAAGGATGGTGTCAATGTTAAGGTAATCATAGGTAAAAACCTAAATGTATGTACCTTTCCTAGTTTTTAACTAAGTGGATTCTCTACACTTCATTTTCTCATGCATTTATTCAATTAATATGTATTGCTTGCCTGCTGTGTCTCAGGAATGGTGGTAACAGCAAAGATAACAACATAGTTCTTTCTGGAAACTTTTTTCTATGTAACTCCTCATTGTAAACATATCATTTACCTCAGAATCCAAATTTCAGGTGAAAATGTGGTATTAAATATGTTCTGCATTGTGCACTTGAGCAATACACTTTTAAGAAATGCTTTGTCTTAATGCAAGGGAAAAGAGTTGGAGATTTGGTACATTAAGGAGAGTATGCGCTAGTTTTATTTGAGACATTGTTTTGGCACAGGTTAATTCTCTGATGGCAAAATGGAAACTTTCAAACCTTTCATTGTTTTTTCACTTCTGCATCTGAAAACCAACTTTCTCACCAGGATACCTGTAAGATTACTTGTAGAGGGACAGAAAAATTCAACTTTTTAGGAAAAATTCTTCAAGTAGTCCTAGTTTTAAAGCCAGGTTTTGAAATAAACTGTACTATGAGTCAGTTTTTAAAAGGCAATCCTTGAAAATATTGGTTTCTTGACATCAGGATGCTTAAGTAAATTTTATAATTTCTGACTATGAAATTGGTGTATAACTATCATCCTTATCATCTTTTGATTTAAGTAATAACAGAAATTATAATAAAACAGTCCTATGCCAAGTGACATTTTCACTTGTGTGTTTGTATGAATCTTACTTTTTGGTTATAATTGAACTACATAAGACAGAGGAGTTTCTGTAGTGGTTATGAGTTAACATAATTAAGACTTTCTTTATAGGTATCTCATCAAAAGTTGAAACTCCTCCTGCCCCTGTCCCAATATTCTTGGAGGCAATTATACATCCTTGTGTGTGTGTGTGTGTGTGTGTGTGTGTGTGTGTAATAAATGGATTATACTATAAGGTTTTTACCCTATTGAAGTTGTCATTTGAAATGAATAAGGTTGAGAATGAGAATATAAATTTGTAATCTCCAAGGCTTAAGGAAAAATCTACTTTTGAAATTTAGATTACCAGAAGGCAGGATAGTGGAAAACCTATGCTTTCTGGTAGATTACCCAGAAAATTCAAAAAAACAATTATTCTTAGAAGGAGAACCTCTCAATAATTTCCCATGAAAATCCAGCATACATTTTAAGGTCCTGTTGTCTACATGCTGTACACAATTTTGTGCTTAGTAGGGAGTATACCATCATGTATACCCAACCTACATGTAAGACTGTTTTCTCAGGTGGGCCATATGTGGCCTTGAAATTGAAATATATTTTCACTTAGTTCTCAGGAGACTCTTCAATAATGGACACATTTCCAATGTGCAGTTAAAGAAAACGGGCACAAGCGGCCACTGAAGCAGTCTATGGGAAAAGGAAAAAATAATCAAGACTTACATTTATAAAGTATTTAATTATTTATCAGAAGATTGGCTTGGTGGAATACAAATGTTGTCAAGTTATAAATATTATGGTTATTTGCTTATTTCCTTGGTGTCTAAGTTGGAGAAAAATGCTGGAACAGGTATAAATTTGAATCCATTTTGCAACGTGAGTTCTAAAACTGTTTTTCTTTGAAATGGATTTCCTCCTGACATAATTAAATATGAATGAATCTTCAGTTACCACATTTTCATGCTATTTTAGGTGTCAAAGGAGAAGGAAATATTTGACAACTTAGTTCAACTTTCTTTGAATAAAAATAACGTCCGAGAAAAACATTTGCATTTCAACATTGTCAAATTATGTCATAGCATGGCCTTCCCTTACCATAATATATGTAAACAAATTTCCACACTATTCTCATGTAGTACAATAGAAGTTGAAATGATTAATTAGATTCTGATTCTAAAGTTTTCTTATCTCTGTAGTAAAGATACAAATTATTGATTTCTATCAAATAGCCTTGATTTGATTGTTTAAATCTAAAAATGAATATTTTTAAGGTTTGCATTTTATGTATGGATATTATAGTGAAATGAAACAATACATTGTTGCATTCTACTATGTAAGGGAGGTTAATCTTTTTAAAGAAAGGGCATTCTAGATATCAGAATTTATTTTTTTATAGTGTTTTTCTGTTTGTTTAAAGCCACTACACAGTGATGTGACATTGGATTATCAGGAAAATAAGTCACGAAGCATTTAACAATTTTGAATTTATTTTGTAATTTATTTCCAGGTCAGGCATAAAGATGAATACAATGACGTACAACTGGACAAATTATGGATTCATTTGTCTATTTCTCAAAATTGCCTGCTTATAGTATGATAAAATCTTTTTTATTTCAATAGGAGTTTAAAATAAAAGAAATAGTTTTATTATTTCACATTATCATCAGAATGATATGTAAAATGTGTAAAAAATGCTTTGCTATTTTGTTAAAGGCATTAGTTTTCCTTGATTTCTTTTTTTTATTTTAACTTTTTCCCTTTTTTATTGGGGGGTGAATTTAGAAAGAATGGTCGAAGAGGCAAATCCCTGAATGACCATTTATTTTCAATTTTGAACTATTTTCTTCTCCTACATAGATAGTACGGGCATACTTCATTTTTATTGTGCTTTGCTTTATTGAGCTTCGCAGATACTGTGCTTTTTACAAATTAGAGGTTTGTGGCAACCCTGTATCCATCAAGTCTATTTTTCCAACAGAATGTGCTCACTTTGTGTCTGTGTGTCACATGTTGGTAATTCTTGCAGTATTTCAAACGTTTTCATTATTATATCTGTTATGGTGATTGGCATATCACTGATCTTTGATGTTACTATTGTAATTATTTGGGGTGCCTGCTCTACCAACCAGCCATTCCCTATCATCTCTCTCCCTCTCTTCCAACCTCCCTATTCCATGAGGCACAACAATATTGAAATTAGTCCAGTTAATAACACTACAGTGGTCCCCAAGTGTTCAAGTGAAAGAAAAAGTCACACATCTCTCACTTTACATCAAAAGCTAGAAATGATTAAGCTTAGTGAGGAAGGCATGTTGAAAACTGAGATAGGCTTTAATCCAGCTCCCTTGTGTCAGTTAGCCAAGTTGTGAATGCAAAGGAAAAGTTCTTGAGGGAAATTGAAAATGCTGCTCCAGTGAACACATGAATGATAAGGAAGTGAAACAGCCTTTTTGCTGATATGGAGAAAATTTTAGTCATCTGGATAGAAGATCAAACCAGCCACATTATTCCCTTAACCAAAGCCTAATTCAGAGGAAGGTCCTAACTGTCTTTAATTCTGTAAAGGCTGAGGTAGGCGAGGCAGATGCATAGGAAAAGTCAGAAGGTAGTAGAGGCTGGTGCCTGAGGTTTAAGGAAAGATGCTGTCTGCATAATACAAACATGCAAAGTGAAGCAGCAAGTTATCCAGAAGCTGCAGAAAGTGATCTGGAAGTTCTAGCTAAGGTAATTGATGAAGGTGCCTACAGCATACAATGTAGATTTTCAATGTAGACAAAATAACCTCTTATTGAAGAAGATATCATCCAGGACTTTCATAGCTAGAGAGGAGAAGTCAATGCCTGCCTTCGAAGTTTCAAAGGACAGGTTGGGTGTCTTGTTAGGGGCTAATGCAGTTGGTGATTTTAAGTTGATCAATGTTCATCAACCATTTGAGAATCCTAAGGCCCTTAACAATTATGCTAACTCTGCTCTGCCCATGCTTTATAAATGAAAGAACACAGCCTGGATAACAGGACATCTGTTTACAGCATGGTTTACTGAATATTTTAAGCTCACTGTTGAAACCTACTGCTCAGAAAAAAGATTCCTTTCAAAATATTACTGCTCATTGACAATGCACTTAGTCACTGAAGAGCTCTGACTGAAATCTACAAGGAGATGAATGCTGTTTTTATGCCTTCTAACACAACATCCATTCTGCAGCCCATGGATCAAGGAGTAATTTTAACTTTCAAGTCCTGTTATTTAAGAAATACATTTCATAAGGACATAGCTGCCGCAGATAGTGATTCCTCTGATGGAACTGGGCAAAGTAGATTGAAAAATCTCCAGGAAGGACACACCATTCTAGATCCATTAAGAACATTTGTGATTCATGGTATGAGGTCAAAATACTAACATTAACCGGAGTTTGGAAGAAGCAAATTCCAGCCATTATGGATGACTTTGAGGGGTTCAAGGCTTTAATGGAGGAAAAAACTGCAGTTGTGGTGGGAAGAGCAAGAGAACTAGAATTAGAAGCAGAGCCTAAAGATGTGACTGAATTGCGGCAATCAGGATAAAACCTGAATGAATGAGGAGTTGCTTGTGTAGATGAGCAAAGAAAGTGTTTTTTTGGGATGGAATCTGCTCTTGGTGAAGAGTCTGGGAACATTGTTCAAATGACAATAAAAGATTTAGAATATTTCATAAATTCAGTTGATAAAACAGTGGCACAGTTGGAAAGAGTTGACTCCAATTTTGAAAGAAGTTGTAAAATGCTATCAAACGGCATTGCATGATATAGAGAAATCTTTCATGAAAGGAAGAGTCAATCAATGTGGAAAACTACATTGTTGTCTTATGGCAAGAAATTACCACAGCCACCCCAACCTTCAGCAACCATCACCCTGATCAGTCAGGAGCCATCAGCATTGAATCAAGACTCTCCACCAGCAAAACATTATGACTTGCTGAAGACTCAGAAGATTGTTGGCATTTTTAGCAATAAAGAATTTTTAAATTAACATTGTTTTTAAGCATATTTACACATAATGTTATTGCACATGTAATAAAGTGTGATATAATGAAAACAACTTTTATATGCACTGGGAAACCAAAAAACTTGTGTGTCTTACTTTATTACAATATTCACTTTATTGCAGTGATCTGGAAATGAACCTTCAATATCTATCAAGTGTACCTGTATTCATTTTTGAGGAATTTATGAACTCTTTCATTTTCTCATTTTGGATCATTGGTAAGATCAGCAGATCTTATTTGCCAAAACAGCAAAAGTTTTGAATGACTTTTACTTCAAGAAAATTTTTCTTGTTATTTACAGTCTGTTTGTTTAAGGGGCATACACTGTGATGCTTCTGTTTATATCAGATATGTCTAGATCTTGGCATAAATTACTAGAGTGTTGTAATTTTCTTTTTTTCCCAGTACTTTTATAATTTATTTTTTACATTTAGGACATTAAATGAATACAAAAATATTTAAACTTGTAATATGAGGAAGATATTGCAGGTTTTCCACATGGACAGATAGTTGTTTCAATACCATTTTAAAAGCAATCAGTTCTTTATCTACTTTTTTGAACTGTGGCCTTTGACATGTACTAAATCCCCTTGGTGGAGTTGTCTTCATCAGTGCCAAAGCCACACAATTTTTATTTCAAAGTCATTGGCTACTTTGACATGTGCTAGGACAGTATGCTGTCATTCTTCCTCTTCTTCAAAACTTTCTTGGCAGATTTTATTTATTTTATTTTTCATAAGAATTCTAGATTTCACTTTTCAAGTTCCATAGGCTTAGTATTGGTCAAATCTGTAGATTGAGTTGGGTAAAATTTTTATAGTTTTGAGGTAGGGATTATTTTGCATTACATTTTCTAACTGGATGTTCTTTGACTATAGAACAGCTAGTGGTTATTTTTTCATTTTTTTTTAAATTTCAGCATACTAGGGGGGTACAAATTTTACATTACATATATTGCTTTTGCCCCACCCAAGTCCGAGCTTCAAGCATGTCCATCCCCCAGATGGTGCACACCACAACCATCAGGTGTTTATATACCCATCCCTTCCTCCCCCCGGTCATCTGCCCAACACCTGATGAATGTTATTACTATGTGTGCACTCAAGTGTTAATCAGTTAATACCAATTTGATGGTGAGTACATGTAATGCTTGTTTTTCCACTCTTGTGCTACTTCGCTTAGCAGAATGGGTTTCAGTTCTATACAGGATAATACAAGAGGTACTGTATCACAATTGCTTTTTGTGGCTGACCAGAACTCCGTAGTATACATAGAGTGTGGTAATTTTCTAAATGCTGTTATGGCAAATACTCCATGATGATGATAATGATCACCACATTTCCAAAGTGGTCTGCTTATAATAGTCTGTGATTTACCCAAAACTTTTGTTTCATAGTATCTTAATAGACGTTTTTTGGAGTTTCAATCCATTATAGAGAATCAAATACCAAAAAGACAAATTAACCTTTGGTTGACAACCTGTAGATACTCTGGTATTTAGCATGTCATTGAGTTAAAATTATGATATACTCTCATGTTCTAAAGATGACACAGTGTTTTGCTTAAAATCAGTTTCATAAAGGTAATGCACATTCTTAACTGCTGCCCATTACCCATTTGTAAATCATATGCATTTAATCTAGTAGGTCATTATTTAAACTTACTAAGCTGTAGCTTTTCTGTTATGAATACTTTTGCAATCTAAAGCATTTGCAGTCACTTCACTGAGATGATTACCATTGGCAATTTTCTCAGTATATGTGTAAAAATTTTTAAATTTCTCTCAGCAGGAATACATTTGCCTCTGAGAATTGATATTTTAGACCTAAGGCAATGTTTCATGAATTTTACTTGAAAAGAGATACTCATTGGCAAGATAAAAATGGTTTGCTACAGGGAATATTGTGAAATTTCCAGAATCATTCTTATTCAATTCTTTCTATTTGTGCAAAAATTGCATCCATTTCAGTGAAAATGGCATTTTTTTCACAGCTGAAATTCTGCTTTTATAAATATGAACAAGAAAACAGGTAAATTCTGGAATTTTTGCCATACCTCAACTTAGCTCTTTGTTCTCTCTCATTTTTTAAAATTTGCTTTCATCTAATTCTATCTGGAGTTGGTCTAATTTAATTGCTTCCCTTCTGTTTCCTTCATTTTTAATTCCCTTGTGTTATTACTCTCTTCCGTCCCAAGAGAGCCCATGTTAATATGAGGCATATATTCTTAAGATCTTTTTCCTTGTTGTATGTAATTATAACAAATCATTATTTTGTCCTCATTTTACCATCTCTAATTTTCTCACTCAAGAAACACCTCACATAAATATAGTTAAGTGAGCTGGCATTGATTCTTTTAATAGCTGAGTGATATGCATAGTGGATGTACCATATTTTATTAATCCCATTATTGATTACAAATACCCTTGCTTCTAGTTTTTTTTCTATTCTAAATTAGACTAAAATAACAATTTTCATATAGTTAATTTATTCTTGTAAGATAGAGTTACTTCTAAGTTTTTAACACAATATTGAGGAATAAATAACAAAAGAGAGAATTGAGGTAATACCTAGATTGCTTATATAAACTGTTTCAATTAGGTGTATGTTCTAGTGTTTATTTCTTATATATTTTTAATATTATACAAATTAGAATATTGAATTTTTTTGTGTGTGACAATTTGGAACAGTTTAAATCTAAGATATATTTAAGGTTTATCATATGAAACATGGCATGTATATGAGGCAAAAAGATTGGTTAAACTTGTTTCGAGCCTAAAACTTTAATAAGAGTGGGTAATTATCAGAGAAGAAGTAGTTCAGAATTATCTACATTGCTCATTCATGGGATTCAATCCAGTGGACACTTTTTAAACAAATTTTGTCTCTGTGGATCCAAAGTGTTAAAACCCTGGTAATGTTAACCCCATTCTCTATAGGCCTCCAGTGCTCTAATTGCAATTTCCTCATAGCAAAAATGGGGGAACCTATTTTCCTATTTTTCATTTTGTATTTTCTAGCACCTTTGTTAATATCATTCTACACCTAGTGACTGTACAACTGAATTACTAAAGTGAGAAAGATTCAGATACAAACCTGAGAAGGTAACTGAATTATTAATATTTATTCACCTTTTTAATTTCTTAATGATGATTGCTAAATAATTTCAATATTTTCTATATAAGACTATATCTATGAATTGATTAAATTAACTTTGGCCTTTGATAATGAGAAGGGACAAGAGGTAGGTAATGGATTTCATAGAAAGAAACTCAGGCATTAACAAAAACAGAAGAAGAGAAAACAAGAGTAG
>RJWJ010012031.1:0-42952 GCA_004363605.1 Indri indri
GTCCCCGCTCTCCCCGCTTTCTGAGCCTTTGTCTCCATCTGAGTCAGCATGACATGGTTGGAAAATTGCCTGTTTGGCTTTTAATGATGATTAATGTCCATAGCCACGTTTCAAATTTAGGATCTCTTGAAGAGCCTCCCAGACCGTTACCAAGAGCAACCTGCTGAGGGAGTCGGTGGTGCAGAGCTCTTCGCTTCTCCGGCCTGGGTTAGATTCCTCCTAAACTTCTCCATCTTTCCTCTAGCACCTTGTGGGCCCTTTTGGGTCTTTGGCACCAGGAGCTGAGTTGGAGCAGATGGGAGAGCCCCTGTCTGGTGAGCTCAGCCTCCCCTCCCGGTCACTTGTTAGTGCTTCACCAGGGGGCATCTGGAAGGGTCACTCCTTCTTGCCCCTTCCTCCCTTCCTCCCCCCAAATCAGGGAGGCCAACGAGGAGCTTAATTTTCTCAACAGCAGGTGCCTGTCATCTATCTGAAGATAGTTGCCAACATCTGGTACAATTGCCTCCGCAAACGCAGTAACAAGGCGGCCTGCAGTTCAATCGCAGAGCGAGCATCACCGCTTTAATGATAACAAGCTGTTGGCCTCCCCTCTGAGATGAATCCATCTCACAGATGTTTGTCTAGTTTTGGCAATCGTATCGCACTATAGCTTTGGTGATTATGCTCAACTGGAGACTATTACAATAAAAGAAGTTTGAACTTGTTCCATTTTTATACCCCACCCCCTTCTCCCCTGTTCTGAGGTATAATTTATATCAATGGCTGTAATATTGGTTCCATTACGGAGGCCTCTTTACTTTTTATGATGTCGCCGAAGCTGCAGCTTACAGCCCGGCTTCCTCCACAGGTTAATGTGTTTTAGCTCCATCAACGCTTTTAATGTCCACACTTAATGGCCCCGTGGCAGTCCCTCGCCCTCCGTCGACATGCATGTTGACACTGAGAGGTCGTGCGATTGCTTTGACGGAGCGTCTCCAGCTGTAGATAGTTACAGCTCGTGCGTGTACGTAGGTCATGAGCGTGGGTCACCAGGGGGCCTGGTGCTTGCACACGACGGAGAGTAGATGGGAAGGAGAGGTTTTCCCCGAAGGCAGCAGTAAGAGGCAAGGCCCGGACATGTAGACCCTTCTAGACTGCCGTTGGCCATGCTCTCTTCCTCTCTCCCTTTTCCCCATTCATTCTCCTGCCTCCCCTCCTCTGCCTTCTAAGGAGGCACAGTGTACTTTTACTGAAACAAAATAAACAAATCACACCTTGCTGAAAGGGCATTCAGAGGCCTGTCAGGAGGTCTGTTGCTGCAGTGTTCAACATTTTGGGCTTTAATATTACACAATGGTCTAATATTTAATACCGTTTAATATTACACAGTTTTACTATTATCATTCTATATATGAAAGTTGAAAGGAACTATCAACCCATTCCGATATTAGTGGTCGTAAATATCAGGTATTTTTTAATAACAGCTATCACCATTGCCTCTCTGCTGTGTACTGGCCACCGTGACAGTTGCTTTCATTAATCTATAAATATGTAATTCTTGCAGTACCCCTGTGAGGTAGGTATTTGTGCGCCCATTGTCACGGCTGAGGACAGTGAGGCCGAGGGACAGGGAGGTGCATGCTCAGTGTCGGGAGGCTGCTGAGGGGCAGAGGGCGATCTCAGGTTGGGGATGGGGAGTGCCAAACCCACCCAGGCTCGCTCTGCAGCCGCCCTTGTCATCACCAGCCCTGCTCTAGCCTGATTTGATGTCATGGAAAAATCTGCCCGTCTGAGATGTGGTGCGTTATATAAATCAGTACAAGATAAATCACCATCATCACTTGACATTTAAGCCTTTTTTCATTTTAATTTGGATATTATTTTGTCATAGATTAGGAAACGGAATTTTGGCAAGGTATTATTTTTGGCTGAGCACTTACGAATGGGTGAGTCAGCCTGGCTGTGGATGTATCATTGGTGGCAGGGCACCCTGGGCTTCTTTTCCTTGTCCAGAAATAGATGTTGGTCTCTTCGGTGGTGACACTTTAGGAGGCCCTGGACAACTGCACTGGGCACACGTATAGGAGCCTTCTACGAGGGGCCAACAGAGCAACCTCATCTTAGCCTCTGGGATAGGACTCTATTCTATAAGGAGTTCTCAGACGTGTGGGTTTGTCCTATAGGGAGAGAGAAAACTTTTCCCAGAAAGTTAAAATAGAGTGATCTTTTGGAATGCTTATCAGAATAAAAACCAATGAGATGGCCCATGAAAAATAACGGTTCTCGGAAATGGCTAAAAATGTGAAACTTGAAATCCAGCAGGTTATTAAAGACTTGGGGACATCATCTTTGCCGTTAGAGTTAAGTATATGCTTTTAACCTGCGCCATACACGGTAATAGAAATGGCCCCACGCAGATATTAAAGACCTGCTAATTCCTCTTGTGACCTTGGGCAGCATTTACTTCTCTGCGCCTTGGCCATCTCTTCTACACATTTTGGATTTATAGGCATTGGATGGCTGTCCAGATCTGTTCTGGCCCTGGAGTTGTATTCTGTTGGCCTGCTTGTGGCTTTCCACGATGGGAGTGTCTTTTTTGCGGGTCTCCCATTGCTAGCCTCTCTCTCTGTCTGAACTAGATCCCAAGGCGCCCAGGTTAAGGCAGGCATGATTTAGCATTTGGTAAATTCTGACTGTGGATTTGGAACCTTCCTTCCTTCACTTCCCTCCCTCAGCGCAGATCTCTTATACCAGGAGTCAGATGTGAAACTTTTCGTAGCCGCCCCGTGTTTTACATGAGGGTGCCTGCCCCTCCTCGCCGAATTCGCGCTTCCTCTCCGGTGCCAGAGCCAAACCACCAAAGTGGAGCAAAGACGTGGCGCAGCTTTTCCCAGTTTTTCTCTTGCGGTAGTTACAATATTATTAAAAATCCATTAAATTTTAATGTACCCTATAAAATATGTGCTCTTGTGAAAGCAGGCACAGATAATTATTTCTGATGAATAAACCAGGAGGACAAGTATGTATGAAGTTCATGCTGCAGCATTCAATTTTTATTATATACATCTCCTGCAGGGGCAATCACTGTGATGTTCCGGCTGCTTGTGTGGAGGGCCAGTTCTCGGAGATCCTTCGGGGGCGACATGAACCCTGAACTATGCGGGTGTTCTCAGAGCTCGTTATTACATGGACCGAAAGAGCCCTGTGTAGTAGCTGTCTCCTGTTAAGCTCTTCAAACCAAAGAAGGAGGAGGAGAAAAATGCTGTCTCCTCGGTAGTCCAAGGTAGCCTTATGGGATGAGGAGCAAACTCAGACATGCATTTAAAGTTCTCCTACCTGGTGACTCTGTTCCCAGGAGCCAGACTCTTGGCTTCTCTGAGTATTTGTTTTCCTAAATGAGGGGTGGGCATTCTGTCTGCTTAGGGGTAGGAGTCTGCGCCTGGCTCAGAGTGGGGGCTCTGACTTGTAGGTGCCCCCCGTTTGTTCCCTTTCCTCTTCTGAGGATGCTTTGAAACTTTGCTCATGGCTCCAGAAGTTGGAAGACAGAGCTGCTGCCTGGCCATCTGGGGTCCGTGTGGTGTGAGGCTTGGACATCATTAACACATTGCTTCGTCTAGCGTCACAGCCTGCCAGGCTCCGGACCTTCCTCTGTGCTCCAGAGGTGGCGGCTTCCATGTTGTTTTGAAAGGCTGCACCTGCAAGGTAGCGGGAAGTGCTTCCCATTGGGAAGTGGACTGGGGGTTGGGGGGTTGCTGGTCAGCCAGCCTGGTCTCCCCTCTCAGCCTGCCTCTGGCCTCTGCACCTGATGGCTCCAGTGCAGGTGGCAGCATCCCCTAGCTGGGAGGTGATGTGGCTTAGAAGAACCAAAGGGAGGGAGCTCAGCCCAGCAGACCCTCCTGGGATTAGTTGGGAGGCCTTGCCTGGGAGCTGACACCCAATCTGCTTTGCAATTGCCGATCTTCAGCAAGACCCTGGTTCCTTCCTGGGGCAGGGTTAGTCATCCCGCAGGATCGGGCCCTGCGGGAGGTGGGGCAGGATTCAGGAAGCACTTGTAATGGTTGAAAATCAGGGGCTTATACAACAAGCCCTTCTTTCCAGGCTGCAGAATTGCTTTACTCTCTCACATCCAGTCCCACTCAGCGACCTGAAGAGGGGAGGGAGGGCCAAGGTTGTAGGTTGCATGGAGCTATTCTGGAATATTCCGAAACTAGAGTTGGATTCATCTGCTGGGATCGGTGCTTAAGATAGTCCAACACTTTGCATAGAATTGGGTGATCTGTAAATGAAGGAAGTTGATTTCTAGCAGCATTATGATTTTGTTTAAAAACAAAAAAGGCGTGCTAGACAAGATTAAATACAGAAGTAAACAGAGAACTAATAAATCCCTTCATTTTTCATCGCCATGAGATAACCCATTGTAACATTTTGGTGCGGCTTCCAGAGGTCTGTCTGCGCTTCTATAAACATATGGCTGTGTACACTTTTATATAAATGGGATCACATGTGGTATTTGCCAGACAGCTTTTTCCGTTCAGCAATATGTCAGAGACATCTTTTCGTGTCAATATGCCCTACACAGTCATATTTGACGCCTTCATTGTTTCTGTGATATCGATGTCCTATGACTGACTTACACAGACCCTTAGTTAGGAACATTTAGGTTGTTTTCGGTATCATTATGATTGTTATTTGCTATTATAACCAGCGCTATCAGGACCGCCTTTGTGAATGCATTTCTTTCCCTGCTATGCTTGCAACCCTGCAATTCCAGTGCTAGGGGTTTACCATAAGGAGATAATAATGCATTTTACAATTTGCTATTTATTGCCAAACTGCCCCGCAGGGAGGATGTACTAATTCACATTTCTACCAGGAAAGGGCGGTATAAGTGTGAGCCTGAGCTTTTGGTCTTTGGATTTTTGCACCCGAGTTTTTCTAAATTTATATCTGTCTGAACTTTGTCCTATGAAACTTTTTTTTTTTAATATTGAAAAGTGAGGAATCTGTTTTACTTGGACTTTTAAATGTTTTTCCATTGCCTCTGTATGCCTGCTCTGAGGTCTTAAATTGTTTTGACCAAGTGTTCAGGAGTTTCAGGAGAGACCTGGAGTTGAGTTTATCTTTCAGGTTGTCGACTTGAAACGAAAATGGCGGCAGATAAAATGTTTCACGTGGGTATGTCTAGTTGTGATTTTAGTGAGTTTTCATCAGTGTTCCTAGCTGCGTGCCAGTTTTGTCCCTGAAAGGATATAACTGAAGACAAATAGTGACTTTTTACCTTCCTATAATACATTTGGCAATTACATCTTGCCTTGTGAAAGCACTTCCATTGTTACTTACATTTTGCATTGCTCTTTTATGATAAAGGTTCAGCTTGCTACCTGTTTATCTTTTCCCTCCAGCCTAAGGACTGCAGATGGTTGCTTTTGTGCCTCGGCTTGTGGTGAGTGGGGCCGGTGCCCTGTTCTCGGTGGTCGCCCAGTGGCCTTTTTGTGACTTTTCTCCACTGACAAAGTTTTAGCGCTGGGAGGTCTCTGAGAGTCGACTTTTGCCCCGTTGTAGACATGTCTTTGATCTTTTGTCCATTTCAGTTTATTTCTTTCGTTCAATAAATAGTTGTCGAGTGCTTCTCATACAACAGGTGCTGAGGTGACTGCGCAATGATGGTGTTCCCCGCCTCGTGGAGGGGCGGGGGACGAGTGGGTTTCCATACAGCATCCGAAGCGCCAAGCGCAGGCCTGGCGCACATGCAGCCTTCCTCACCTCCTGTTACCTTTTACATCTGCATTTGGTAAAAGCCTCTTCCAGAGAAAGGCTTATTTCAACAGAGGCCGGCACTCTTCAGCCTTAGAGTGAAGGTTTTAGTTAAGCAGGGCCTGGTGGAGAAGTGTTTGAGGAAGAGATTAAGAGGAAGCAAACTCTTTCCATCAGATGCAAAAGCAGGCGGTGCTAATGGCCACAGGCCAGTGCTGTGGTGGCTCTGCCAGGCCACAGGTGGGGGGCACCTGAAAGGTGCTGTCAGATGTTTTCGAAGGATCTGGAGCGAAGGAAGCTCTGTGTTTCCCTTAGTTGGGACTGGCATGAGCAAAGGCAGGAATGTGTGGAGACCAGTGCGGTTGTAGTAGAGGGTGCGAGTGGGGACCCGGCTTCTCTCCATGATGAGTAAAGGTGTAAACCCACCTTCCCCATCGTGCGCTCCCAGGGAGTAAGTGCGGCAGCATATATAAAGCACCTGACACCAAGTGGGGGTTAATAAATGTTGCAGTGTCATTAAATATTAATACATTGGATTAAAAAGTTAGTCTCACCTCTCCACTCGATCCATATGGGAATTTATTCTGCAGTATTCCTGACAAGTTTGATTTTTTTAGGCATCTCTTTCAGCCTTCCAAGGCATCAGCTTCCATTTTTGATTGGCTTTTAATGGTTTAAGAAAGAACATTTCAGGAGTAAAAATACGCTTCCCTGCTTGAAGAGCATACAGTTCTTTATTTTGGCTTTCTGAGCTCCACGGTGGAATGACTCTTCCCCCTTCACACATAATGTATTGTTTTGTTTTGAGACAGGGTGGTGCTCTATCACCTGGACTAGAGTGCAGTGGCCTCATCACAGCTCACTGCAACCTCAAACTTCTGGGCTCAAGCAATCTTCTTGCTTCAGCCTCCCAGGTAGCTGATATTACAGGCATGCACCACCACACCTGGCTAATTTTTCTATTTTTTTTTGTAGAGATGGGATCTCACTTTTGTTCAGGCTGGTCTCGAACTCCTGGCCTCAAGTGATCCTCCCGCCTCAGCCTCCCAAAGTGCTAGGATTACAGCTGTGAGCCACTGCACCCGGCCACATAATGTATTTTGAACAATTCTTTAGTCCATATGGATATAAATCTTATATCTTATATAGATTAGATATATAGATAGATAAAGGATGTATATTTTATCAGTGGTTTGATATATATGTCATTGGTTCTCAAATCTGGCTATTATTGCAATTTTCTAAAGAACTTTTAAACAGTACAAATTCACAGACCCATCTTTGGAGATTAGACGGTAGTTCTGTGGTGGAGTCTGAGCTTCTATGTTTAAAAGTCCTAATGTACAGCTAGAGTTGGGAAATATTGGGTATCTGCTTCTGTATTTAGAATGAAGACAATCACTCTTCTAGGGGCACACAAAGTTAATCGAGTAGCAGACAGCTCGGTCCCAAACCAAAATCTTCTGTTTCAAATCTCATTTTTGTCTACTGTATCATGAAGTTTCGTTGTGTAGGCACAATGAGGAGGTCTCCCAGCCCCACCATATTGTCTGTTTTCCAAGGTAAACACGCCCCATTACTTCAGTTCTTTCTACTCTGTGATTTTGAGTGTCCTCTGCTTTCCTAGGAAATAACATATTTGCCACTCAGCATGTATTTGTGATACATTCTATGGGCCAGGCAGAGAGCTAGGCATTGGGAATCAAGATTGTCCAGAAGAAAAGATTCCCAAACTAAATATAATGCCTTAGACATGGCCATCAAGATCTTTCCCAGCATACCTGGCTCTTCCCAAAGTGGGGAGCGGCCCTTCCTGGATCTGAGAGTGTCCTCAGTCCAACCACAGAATACCCACGTAGACCTGGCTTCAGGGAGGGAGGACTTTCTAGATGGTACCTGGGCTCTTCCAAATCAGCGCTGCATTTCACCTTGATCCCACACAGCCACCAAATACGGAGCATCGCTCTAAGATCCCTGGGGGAAAAGGGCTGGTCCCCAGGTTTGGAAACTTTGGGGTTTTTTGTGTGTCTAGAAGATTAACTTCAGTGGTTTTGCTCTCCCAGTAAGAGGAGGAAAAGCTGCTAGTGTGCTGTCAGACTCTGGGAAAGCCATTTTTGCAGGGGCGATGTTCGTACTGATATTCCAGTGACTCTTGCTGACACCGTCCTTCCCGGCTGGATGTTTTTGGAGCTTCCATCCACTCATCCGGCGTCCGGGGAGGCTGTGATGAATCAAGGACCATCTGTCAGGGACCAGATAGCAAGGACGTTTGCAGCACTTTGTTGAAGGTTGGCCTAGATGACCAGCAAGGGCTTCTTGTGCCCTGCGTACCTGGACTCCCACCTCCCCACCACTGAGTTTCGACTTCTGCTTAGGGGGGGGTCATAGCTAGGGGAGCTCTAGTCTTTAACAAACAAACCAACAAAACAGTAACCCCTCAGGTAGTTCACTTGCATTATGGGATGTTTTTAAAAAATTATGAATATATTAAAATAGCTAAGTAAAAGGACAACTTCATAGTCCCATCATGGAGAGCCAGACAGTATTAGTGCTTTGGTGTGTGCCCTTCCAGATGCGCGAGCTGTGCATTCGCTCTGCAGCCGTCACGCTGGTGACGAACGTGGACAGTGGAGGCAGGCGGGCCTGGCCACCAGTTCTTGGCCCCATCACTTCCCAACTGTGTGACCTTGGACAAATTAATCTATCTATAAAATGGTGATATAATAGAACGTATTTTATAGGACCAGGAGCCTTAAAGGAGACAGATGCATGGAAGTCCTTAGCAGAGGACCTCACGCACAGTGGTTGCTCAGTACGATGTTTATTTAAATCATATGTGCCTTATTATTTATAAGAGCGGGACTCCCTCCAACGTCTTGAGGTTGTTAGCACATGACCATGAATAAAAGTATCGACATTTTGCCCATCCCTTGGAAATTCTTTTGCCACCGAGGAAAACTCACCCCAAAGTTAACGCGGTGCGCTTTTAATGGTAAACACCATCATTTTGCTGCACGGTAATTAGGCATGAATGGCAAACAGTTCACATGAGTGATTATAATTAATTTAGTACTGCTTTTAAATTCTTTTTCAGCCCAATCCAAGCTCGCCTCCTTCCTTTTCTCATGTGCTTGTCTTGTGTTAGTAGTGAGTGCTGAAGCTTCCTCCGTGGGCATGTTCCTTGAGGGCAGCAGTGGTGGTTTCTTCTTTGTACCCCCGCTCTCTAGCACACTGGGGCTCAAGTTTGCTAGCGATCCAGGACACCTGTCCACTGGTTCTTTTATTCACTCAAAAGCCATTACCTAACACATACTCCCCTAAAGGCAACAGCCTTATTTTCGTAGGATTTATTTTTCTTATTCTTGCTTCTCACCCCTCATCCTCCCATGTAAGAGGCTTCGGGGCTGCACTCTGCAGATTTCATCTGTTTGTCTTCTTTTCAAGGCCGGAGATCTCTGAGTACTCCCCTCTCCCTGGCCCGTGTGCCGACAGCCCTGAGTGTGGCCGCGCCATGTTGGGGGATGTGGAGGAAGTGGGCAAGACCACCGTATTGGGGGGTGGTGGTATCAGAGCTCAGAGCAAAGAGGGGCCCTCTGGCCGCAGAGGTGAGCAGCTTTCACCGTGTAGAGGGTCTGGTTTGGCTGTCCTGCCTTCCTCTTCGTCCTGAATTTGGCACTGGTTATGATTTAGGAGCATGGAGGTGGCTCCTCCAAGAAGCACCAACAAACAGAAACTGCGTTTGCTCTGTCTTTGGCTGTAGAGCCTTCAACTGGAGACGGTGCTCTTTATTCCACAGTTAGGTAAAATGCCCCCAGTTGCTGCAACCCATTCAGCGTCACATGGCACCTGATAGCAGCCGTCTCTGCTGTGGGCTAACTGGAGGATGCTGAGCTGGAAGGCCCAGTAGAGACGCTGCCACCCAGCAGTTGTGGGATCACTTTTTTGTCCTGGCTCTGAATATCTCTATTCTGCCCCTCGCCCCATTGGAACTCACACTCTGAGGTCAAACAGACCTGGGTTCGGATCTAGCACCAGTGGAATGTGGGACCTTTAACCAGTTCCTCGACTCCTCCGAGCTCAGTCGCCTCCCTTTGAAAAGTGAGGATCATAATTCCCTGCCTCCCACGGTGTGGTTAGGCTCAGAAGAGAGAATTTTTACAAAATCTGTTGCAACTCTGGGCACTTAGTAGATGCTCAGTAAATGTTATTTTTTTCATCAAGCCCTCCTGGGGGTATTTTAGCATGCATGATACCTACTGCCTTCATAGAAAGTTCCAGCTGATTTCGGATCAACTGGAGAGTGGAGGCTTTGCCCCCTCACCCGTTAGAATTGCCTTGCCTGATACCATGATGTTCACTGACTACTTAGTTAAAGGAAGGGCAAAAAAACCCTGAAATCCATGAGCACATAGGTGCTAAGCGACATTTAAACATGCCCACCTGGGTCCCCCCCCCCCCCCGCCCCTTCCCCGGGGTCTCAGGCCTGACTCTGGGCCTCCTGCAGCTGCAAAGCTTTGGTTTCTAATCAGTGGGTTGTCCTGCTCATGGGCCCAAGGCGGGTGCTCCAAAGACCAGGTGTGGCTTTCTCTAGCCACTTAAGAAGGGGGGCATGTTTTCATGCTCACACTTAAATAAATAACTCATTATTTCTTCCTGGATGGCGCGAGTGTCTCTTCCCTGTTGCATTCCTTCATTGTGACCCTCCTGTCTTGAATACTCCATTCCTCCAAGGTCTGGCTTTTCTGTGACTGGTCAGACTCGTGGGCTGGGAGCCCAGGCGGCCTACACTTTAGACATCAGCCCTTTTTCTTCTCTGACACTCAGAGTCAGCTCCTCCTGAGCACAGAAATCAGAGCCCTGTGGCTCACGTGGCCACCATGTAGGATGTGGGGTGGCACCAGCTACTTGGGGCTGAGCTGGCAGCCTGCCTGGGAGGCTCCTTAGATGCTAAATGGGTCGCAGATGGAATCAGCCCCTTTGAGTACCTGCACTGTGGGTGTCTACATCTTCCTTTAAATGTACGGATGGAGGTAGCCGCAGGGCTGGGAGGTTTGGGGGCCGCGAGGCCAGCTGTGTTGTAGCATGGACAGTGTGGCACATCTTTTTATAAGCCCTGCATTTGGTCACTGGAGGCCAGAAGCACCTGTGGTCTCGGAGGGAGGATCTCTCTGACATGAGAAGGCAGAGATGTGATGTCAAAACAACTTCCTGCCACCCCTGGAACGGTTTCTCAGAGCTCAGCCGTCCTGTCTTCCTGTCTTGCAATCCTTCTGTGACCTTTCTGCCTTCCGGAAGACTTGATTGTGGTAGAAAGAGGATGAGACCGTGGGTCAGGGTGGGCCTCATTCCAGCTCTGCAGCAAACAAGCCCTGATTTGTCGGGATGGCTGGGGGGGACCCCACTTTGCCCTCTGCCCTCGTCGTGTCCAGTTGCCCTGGGCAAATCAGCCAGGTAATGCTGTACACAGAGCCCTCCCTTGGAGCACAGCCTCAGCTGGGCGCTTGGCTGGGGCGTGGACTGTGGAGAGAAGGCTTCCCCTAGTCCATAGGTACAACTTGCTGTGTCCCCTTGCAGCACAAATGTGTTCCCACTAATCTGCGCCTCCCTCCCTGCAACACGTTCAGCCTTTAATTGTAACTATTAATCACGCCGAGTTGTGTCGCACTTCATAACCCTTCCATTAAATATTAAGCTTTAAAAAAAATTGAGCTTTCTTAATTGAATTATTGAATTACCAGGCACTTAATGTGGCTCTGGTGGATGAGAAGCACAGAATTTCAGCTTGGGAAGGGATCTTAGTTTCGAGGCCGGCAGGAGCGACAAGGCTTGCTCAAGGTCTGTGGCCCAGAAGAGACTTGAACCCGTGTCTCCTCCTTCCACGCCTGCTCTGCCGCCTCTTTCTGCAGGTGGCTCTGGGCCTGGGCACAGAGCCCTTCTCAGGTTTGCACTGCGCCGAGTTTTTCTAGCCTTTCCCAGCATTGGGGTTGGGTTTGGGTGGAGACCGTCACATGCAGGCATTGGAAGGGCTGCTTCTCTCTGGAATCTGGCAGCCTGTCCTGGGGTTGAGGTGCTCGCCGGGCCCTGGCTCCTTCCCTAGAGATGTTCATGCCCGTGTCCTCGGCCACATGCGTCTTCCTCCCACTTCCTCCCTGCAGCTCAGGCCTCTCCCCACTCCCTTACCACGCCAGACATTTCCATTTGAATGTCCCAGGCTCATCTCACCTTCACCCCCCTCCCACTGACCTCACTGCCTGGTCTCCGGCCTTGAATTCCTGTCTGGGAGAACAGTGGCGTTTCTGACAGCTCTTCCTGACTCATTCCTCGAGACTGATGTTTATCTGCTAAGCAGTTCCTGTGTTCACCGCTTCTCTCTCCTGCCTGCTGTCCCCATCTCCAGCCAGGCGGAACCAGTTCTGCTTCCTAATGTGATTCCCTGTCACATTCCCCGTGCTCTGACCTGTCCTGCCCTCTACCACCAGACACGTCTTCCTGAAACCCTGTTTTCACCGGACAGTCCTCTGCTCCCAGCTTGCAGTGGCTTCACGCTTCCTGCCACAGCAAAACTGCAGTCCTCTCGACTGAGCTCACGCAGACGGGCCCTTCCAGTGTGGCAGGCACCGTCGTCTGTGCTGCCACCTCCTTTTAGGGAACAGGCTTTGAGACCCAAGGTGGAGGGATGAGGACAGGGAGGCTTAGACACGAAGGTCGCACACTGAGTGGGTCGGGGTACTGGGTAGACAGTGTCCCAAATTCATGTCTCCCTGGAACCTCAGAATGTGACCTTATTTGAAAATAGGGGTGTTTGCAGATATCATTAGGTAACACGAGGTCATACTGGATCAGGGTGGGCCCTAACGCAGCCACTGGTATCCTTGTAAGAAGGGGGAAATTTGGACACGGAGGACACACATGGGGGAGGGTGCTGTGTGAAGACAGAGACAGGTTGGAATGGTGCAGATCAGCTCAAGGAACACCAGGGATTGCTGGGAGCTGCCAGAAAGCAGGAGAGGGGCCTGGAGCAGATTCTCCCTAGAGCCTTCGGAAGGAACCAATGCTGCTGACACCTTGACTTCACACTTTCAGCCTCTAGAACTGTGAGACAATACATGTCTGGTGTTTTAAGCCACCCAGGTGGCAGTTCTTTGTTCTGGCAGTCCTAGGAAACCAACGCGCTGGGGAAGCCATGCTTTGAAATCAGGTCACCTGATTCCAAGTCCAGGGATGTTTTCACTGTACCCAGCTACCCGCCCTTGCCTGGCCTCATGGACTTCCCTAATGTGAGCCCTCTCTAAGAAGTATTAACTGCGATGATCCCAAGCACCTGTCTTTGGGGTTCATCAGCCATTTTTTTTCCTTTTCAAAATTTTTTATAATTTAGCTTGAAGCGTTCATTCAATAATCTTTTTCGAGATTAGGGTCCCTCTCTGTCACCCTGGCTAGAGTGCAGTGGTGTCATCATAGCTCACTGTAACCTCTAACTCCTGGGCTCAAGCGATCCTCCTGCCTCAGCCTCCCGAGTAGCTGGGACTGTAGGCACATGCCACCACACTCTGCTAATTTTTTCTATTTTTAGTAGAGATGGGATCTCGCTCTTGCTCAGGCTGGTCTTAAACTCCTGATCTCAAGTGATCCTCCTGCCTCAGCCTCCCGGAGTGCTAGGATTACAGGCGTGAGCCACTGAGCTTGGCTACCAGCACCTCATCTCCTCGTGTCGCTCCTGTGGGCCTCTTGTCCTTCGTTGGCGCTGCCATTCGTTCCCGTGGTCTCCTCCTCCTCTACCTCTCCCAATAAACGTTTTTTTTTTTTTCGTGGTACAAATTTATTTTAAATTTAAATTTAATTTTTGGTGGGGGGTATAAAATGTGATGTTTAAAATTTTTTTTAATTTTACTTTTAATTGACAAATGGTAATTATATATATTTATGGGATACAGTGTGATGTTATGATACATGTATACTTGGTGGAATGATGAAATCAGACTGATTAACGTAGCCATCGACTTACTTACTTACCGTTTCTTCGTGGCAAGGACATACTAGCAATTTTGAAATACACATTATTTGCTGTAGTTACCATGCTGAGCTATAGATCTCTAGAACTTGTCCTCCTGTCTATCTGAAACTCTGCACCCTTTCACTAACATCTCCCTCTTCCTTGTTCACCCCCGTCTTCTGGTAACCACCATTCTACTCTCCAGTTCCACGAGTTTGACTTTTTGAGATTCCACATAGAAATGAAACCATGTGGTATTTGGTATTTGTCTTTCTATGCCTGGCTTATTTCACTTAGCATAATGTCCTCCAGGTTCATCCATGTTGTTATAAATGACGGGATTTCTTTTTTTAAAGGCCGAAAAGTATTTCATTATATGTGTGTGTGTGTGTGTGTGTGTGTGTGTGTGTGTGTGTGTGACATTTTCTTTATCCATCCATCCATTGATGGGCACTTAGGCTGTTTGCATGTCTTGGCTATTGTGACGAGTGTTGCAGTGAACATACCCCCAACACATTTGTACTGAGAGTCTGCAATATGCCAGGTGCTATGCTGGGCACTGGGGGATATAAGATGGACCAAGTTCTTGCTTTCATGGAACATACACTTCAGTGGAGGGTTGAGGGGAAGGCACACAGATGGCAAGCAAATAACAAAAATAGCCAAAATAACAAAAAAAGTTCCCTTTGCTATGAAGAAAATAATATCTACTAATGTAAGAGAGAGTGCTTGGGACTGCCTTTGATGGGGTGGTCAGAGAAGGCTCTCTTTGAAGCTAAGACCTGAAAGAAAGAAGGGGCCAGCTGTATGCAGATCTGGGGGACAGTTGTCCTGGCAGAGGGAGCGGGCAGTGCAAAGGCCCTGGGGTGGGACAGAATTTGGTGATTCGAGAATCAGAAGGAAGGCTGGTGTGGTGGCACCTGGTGTGTAGGGGAAGAGGCAGGGAGGCCACGCAGAGCTCTGCAAGCCATGGAAAGAAGTTTCAATTTTGTTCTAAGTGCCATGGGAAGCTTTTGGAAGGTTTTATGCAGACAAGTGACAAGATCAGTGTTTTTAAAGGTCACTTGGATTTTTCTGTAGGGACTGGATAGTGGGGAGCTGGGTGATCTGGCTTTGATGCCCAGCTCAGTTCTTTTGCTGTACACCTGTAATCCACCGTCTTCCTCCCCTGAGCTACTCTTGTACTTAAAGTCAATACAGCATGCTCACCACTTAATTAGAAAATCGTTGCAGTGGTTAAAGGGACCTTCCCAGCCAGGGAGGGCCTTAGGGCTACGCTGATTCACGTGTGGCCCCTTTTCGAATGCCTCGCACTCCTGGCAATGGCGTCATTGCTCTTTAGATGGGACCCAGTGATGGATTCATGTTTTATGTGGAGTTGTCTTAAGGGTAGGGGGTCAGTTCATCCCTCCTAGAAAAATCTTTATCTAGGAACTGCCATACTCATAGGATAACCAAATTATGGCCCAGGGAGACACAGGGGATTATTAGCTCTGCTGGACACATGGGAAACTGAAGCTCTGGGAGGATGTGGGGCCTTGAGCGAGGATCGGAGCCCAGGTCTGCCGGACCGTGAAACACACATCTTCTTCCTTGCACCCCAGGGCTTGGGGTGGAGGCTCAGCTCGTGCAATGAATGCACGTCTGAAAAATCTGTAACTGAGTGATGAAGCAGTTAGAATCGGGCAAGTTCCTAATGGCTTGTGGAAGCAGGTGTCACTACACGGTGTAGGGGTTAAGAATTTTGGGATGAGATAAACCTGGGATCAAATTCTGGCGTGGCCTTGGGCAAGTGACCTCATTGAGTGCCAGTATGTTGATCTGTAAGGTGGGATGGATAATAAAGTAACTGCCTCACTGGGATGTGGTGGGGCTTACAGAGAGTTCACGAAAGGGGCTTGGTAGAGTGAGTGGCACAGAATGTACACTCAGTAAATAACTTGCTTTTGTGCCAAGGACTGGGAACCGCTTATAGAAGGAGGAAGGTGTGTTCACACGTTCGTGGGGAAAACTGTTGTACTTGCGTTCTGGTGACCAGGTTCTCTGAAAAGTATGGACAACAGAAAACATGCCCTGCTGGGTGGATGCAGGGAGAGAGATGGAGCATGGGCCTTGCCCTGCAAGATGAGTGTTGGTATGTGTGGGAAACGGAAGTTGAGAGATTCAGGAGACTGGGATAGAGGAGCCTTTGGGTCCAGGCAGCCATTCTTACAGGGGTGGAGGGGGCTGAGAGCAGGCAGAACTGGAGAGTTGAGTCGAAGTGAAAGACTAGTGCTCGCAGGAGTGTTCCAGTAAAACCACTCCTGAATATGACAGAGGTGAATCATAAAGTCATAAAAGTTTTAAAATTGGAGGGACCCAAGAGAGCATCTAGTCCTGCCAGAGGTCAGACACAGTTATTTTGTAAGCAGAGACGGGTACTGACAGTGCTCAGGTTTTAGAGAAAACATTTCCTTCCCGTCCCTTCTCCTGGTTGGCTCACCTCTCCCCAGCTGAGAGGTGTTTGACTTGGGGTTGAAGGACGTGAGAGACACTCACAGCCTGGAGCCTGGTGTGTGCATTGTTGACGAATCCCCAAGGTTGAGCTGAGACACTTGTGAGGTGGGTGAAGTGTCAGTTGAATATCAGCAGAAATGTTTTTCATCTTCCTGATGAGAAGGGAAACTGGGAAAGAAGATTTGGGCGTCTCATTTCATGGGAATGCCTTTATCGATGGTGATGTACACTTTGGGGCAGTAACCTCTCTTTTGGATTTATTTTGTTCCCCATCCTAACTCATTTCTTCATCTATTTTTATCGTGTTCTAGGAATTTTTTATAAGACACCTCCAATCCTTTTTGGAAAAGAGTGAGGTGGAAATAAATAAATGGAGTCTCTTGGCTTCGGCTTCCCGGTCTCCGGAAGGGTGACTTGATCAGCCAGATGTCTGGGATGCCAGTAATGAACTTGGGTCAGGTCACATCTTGAATTCCAGTTCAGGGAGGGACTTGACAGTGGGACTGCTGTTCCTGGGGGTCACGGGGTGGCCATGGCATGGATCGGGGATTGAATTGCGGGGGATGCACGAGGGACTGGGGAGGGGAGAGAGAGAAAGTTTTCAGTGGGTCGTCAGGTAGAATTCCAGCGTTCACTGCAGTGAAGCTTTTCTTGAAACTTTTGTACTTGGCAAAAGTTTCAGGGATGCATTTTTCTGGCTTTTTACCCAGACAATAGTAAGGAGAGGTATGAGCAAAGGAAAAAAGAGAACCCTTCAAGTTCACATAGCCTGTTCCCTGCATTCTAGTGTGGACCAAACGATTCCCAAAGAGACTCAACTAAAAATACGTTAGTATCCTGTTTCTAGTAGTCTGAGCAAAGCACTTCTTTTTTCTACTGACCTATTCAATAAATATTTATCGAGTCTGTGATACCGTGTGGAAGAAGGCCGCCGTGGCCTCACCCTCATGGAGCCTAATCTCGTGGGGAAGGCTGGCATTAGCACACATACACGTGTAATGACAGATCGCCATAGGTGCCGAGAATGGAGAGCACAGTGGGGTTTTTGAGAGGGAGACGGGGACCTAATCTGGGTCTGGTGCTTGTGGAGGGCCTCTCTGAGCATGTGTAGCCTTCGTGGCTTCGCTGCAGCCTCTACCTCCCTGCTCCTTCCCCAGCAGAGGTGGGTGGAGCAGGTGGTTTGGCCTGAGCTGGGATGCATGGCTGGTGGCATGCCCAGGGGAGGAGGGACTGCTGGAGGGTAACAGCAGCTCTCCCCAGCAAGCCTTCCGCTCCCCGGCCTGGCCACCTGTCCCAAACGGCTGGTTCCCAAGGGCAGCCCTCCCGGGGGTTCGGTAACGGGTGCCATTTCTCAGAAGGGGCTGGCCGCAGAGATAAGACCACAGTGACAAGGGGGCCATAAATTGTTACCTGTGCCCTTTGGTTACCCCCTCTTCCTATGTCCCCTCCTTCCTGAGCCAGTGGGGTTGGATTTAGCAACAGGGTTTCTGTTCATGGGATGGAGCAGAACGCTGACGTTTCTGGAGGCTGGGTGTAATCACCAAGATGCAGAGCCCTGATAGGGAAAATCAATTTAATTTCTGTTGCTCCGTGACAAGGAGGTGGGGCCGGCAGGAAGGTCAGGACTGTTTTGAAAGCCACATTTCAGTTAAGAACATAAAACACTCCCTGTAAGAGATTTTTAAAAATAAAGTATTTCAGGGGGGATAAATGGAAGTGGGTCGAGATGGGGGTTTAATCAGAGGAGCAGGGCAGACCCCGTGGACATCCCAGTCAGTGTGGAACCTGGCGCCTGGGAGTTGCGGCTCTCCTGCAAGAAGAGCTGCGTTGCGTGTCCGTGTAGCTGGGTTACTTGGAACTTGCTGAAATAGAGGACGCTTCGTTAGGTGTCCATTTCCTGGGACATGGTTTGAGGCACTGTTGTCTCTTCTAGTGGTTGATGCTGGGGACGTCTCAGCTTCCCACGGTTTTCGGTTGCTCAGATCAAAGTGTGCGATGAATGGGGTTTTGCAGGTTGGAGGCTGAAAGGTATCTGTAGATCTGGTTGATGGTTGCGCTCAACCTGACTGTGGCATTTCCCACTCAAACTGTGGCCTCACCTGACTTGGAGGACTTGTAGGGCCCTGTAGAAAGCACCTCCTTGGCTGATGGTGGAGACTGGATGTTTGGAGGAAGAGCAGGATCAACCCAAGTCTTCAGCAGTTCCACAGAGCCCTGCCTTGGGGTGACTGTCATTCATCAAATTGAGGGTGGCATTGCACTAAAGACAGGCTTTGTCTTGAAGGAGCTCACAGCATAAGAGAAGGCCCAGACTTGGGTCATTTCCTGAGATCTGATAAGTGAATAAATTTTCAGGTTTCTTAGTGGATGGCACTAAGTCTTAGGTTAGTGTGTGAGGTCCAGAGAAATCGGAGGTTTATAACCCAGTGTTAAAGGGATCCTAGCATGCCGGTTCCCTGGCTTGTAAATGTCGGTCAGATGTTATCAGTACCATAAATGTGGTTAAATGAAGATAACTGAATGAAGGTGTGTGTGCCTATCACCTGTAATTGGAACCATATTGTAAACTTGTGCCTGCAGTGCTTGAGGTGGGATGGGATGGGGGTCTGTTCTGGCTGAGTTTCAATCCCAGTAGGATCAGCTTGCTTACGGCTTGTGGCAAGGGTGAGTGATCTGCACTGTTCGGTCTCCCCACGGTTAGGTGGTTATTTGAACCACCAATCGATCACTTCAGGTGTTGCAGCCTAGCAGCCATGCAAGGCAGTCTGAATTGTGCTTGGAAGGCGGCGCGCAGGGCTCGTTCTGAGCTGTGAATTGGAAATGGGTGCGCCTGTGCTAACAGAGGTCTGAGGAGTGAGCTGGGAGCCGGCCAGGTCTGGCTGCTGAGCGCTTGCTGCAATATAGGAAGCCGTGCCCCTCATTCCTTTGGAAACAGCTTGGCGTTTGTCATTCTTGTGACTCAGAGACCCCTTTGGACCCTGTATCTGTGGGCTTAGCAGCAGTCAGAGCCTGTTTATCAGACAGTCTCACTGGGGTGTGTGCGCTCGTGTCTGCCCTAACCTTAGCTGGCGTGGCTGGGTCGGACTGGGCTCTCGGTCGAGCATCTCGCTAAAAGAGGTTAAGAGGAGGCAGGACTCACACCACTGCGAAAGGCCAGAGAACTTTGCTGAATGGCTGGCCATCTTAAAAATGAGCCGGGCTATTTATAATTTGGCAGGCTGCCGCGGGCCTTTAATGAATGGCGGTCTGTGCGGGCTCACACGCTCTGTGTTCTGGTCTGAGTGTGTGTTTGTTCATTTCCGTGCCCCTGTGCCGTGGGTGTGGACATGATTTCCCGGCTGCCCTGGGTGAGGAGCGAGGAGCTGGGGGCGCAGGCTTTGCCCTGGTCCCCAGCCCTCCAAGAGGCCACGGCCACCCTTATTTGTGTCTGGACGGTTGGCGTCTCTGGTATTTCAGGGAGTGGACCCGGACGGTGTCTTGTTACTACTGAGGAGACGAGCCCAGGTGGGTACCTAGAGCCCACGGGCCTCAGGTCAGGGGCCACCCCGGGAGGGGGCTGAGGCTCCGGCCCACTTTCTCCTGTCAACACTGCCCCCTGCCGCTCTTCCAGAGCCGCGGGGACCTGGTTGCGCTGGAGACTGATGTTTTCAGGCAGCGTGGCCCTCCGTAGGAGGCAGTGACGCCTGTAACCCACTAATGTGAGGATGGAGGCTTTGTATTTTGTTTCCATTGACGAGGATGGGTTTGCAGAACCACCCACACCCTTGCCTGGGCCTGGTGACTCATGCGGACAAGATGGCTGACCAGGGAGGGGGAGGGGACCCACTCCCTCCAAGGCCCAAAGAGGACTGTTTTAAATACATTTGGTGCTCATTTTCTTCCCTCAGGCTCTTGAGCAGCCTGAAGTCTGGCCACCCCCCTGGGCCTCTCCTGGAGTCAGGCATGCAAGCATCCGACGCCCTGTGTCCCCATGTCCTGCACACTGCCGGCTTTGCCTCTGTCACTGTCATTACCCTTTAGGCTGAGCTGGCCTGGCTGGTTTTAACTGCAGGGAGGTGAATTTTTGTTAGAGAAGTGTGAAAGTATCATCAGCCTACAGACAGACCTCTGCAGTCATTTGGAACCGGGTTTGAATCTCAGCTTTCAGACTCAGTAATTTTGTACCTCTCTGAACTTCTTGGAGCTTTTGTTTCAGGAAAAGGGGACCCTGTGAGACAAAGTCCCTCTGCGATGTCTAGTACAGAAGGCAGCTCCAATCCAGGTTGCTTTCTTTTTCCTTTTCTCTCTGCCTGATTCTGTTTTTCTTTCCTTTTTTATCGTAAACTTAATTCATGTAATCTCAGCCTCATAGGGGCATCATGTTGATTAACTGGGCTACGGGAAGTACTTAGTGCGTTGGCTGGCACACGGTAGGGATACTAGCAACAGGAGTCACTGTTTTTATGGTTGTCTGTTTTAGACGAAGGCGATCCCTGCAGGAGTTTCTCTCCTTATTACTTCACTATTTATTTCGCTGTTGTAGCTTCAGGGGAGGACACCGGGGCGAAGGCGTCCAAGAGAGGCATCCCCCCTCCACCCCAGAGCACTCCCTGAAGTCCACACGTTGAGACTGGGCTCCATGTCAGTTCATGGTCTTGCACATGAGCACAGCCAATCCTGGTAGACCTTCTAGAGACATCTACCCTCTTGGCTTTCAAGCATGAACAACTTCGCATCCCTAAAGGGGAGTTGCTGTAAGATTCAGAACTTGGAGAGGTTTTTGTTTGGGGGTTTATTTTCCTTAAACTGCACAAGGTTGGCTGGATTTGCAGTGGGGTTTTCTGCCCGCTCAGCCATATCTCCCCTCCTCGTCTCCCGGAAGAAACGGGTGCTGTGTTCTCCACTCGCCTCTCCTCAGTGCATTCCTTCCTGTGGGAAACAACCCCCAGCCCCAGGTTGTGTTGCCCGAGATGAGACCGGATGGAAATTGAGAGGGGATGTGGACAAGGCCCTGGAAGACTCGGGGAATGGTGGGTGGGAGCGGGGAGGGCAGCGCTGGCTTGGGGCCACCTTCCCCTTCCTTTCTTCCCGACAGGTGTGTAGAATGGCATCTCCTGCCCGCATGCTTGGGGCCTGGGATAGCTCTGGCAGACAGTGCTGGAAATTTGATGCTCAGACTCTTCGCTGAGGACAGGAGAGCCTAAGAATGCTTACAAAATTGCCCTCATCGAAATTTGAGGAGGCGAGGAAAGGCCATAATGGGGAGAGACTCATGCTCATACAAACCAACCTCAAAGGGGTTAGGAGTCACCTCCCGCCTCACTGGCTCCCTCCCAGCCCTGGGCAGATGGGGAACATGGTGGCCAGGGGCTGGCCCTGGGGACAGCTTGGTACCTCCTGCGGCCTCTCCCTGTACCTGGCTGTTGATGCCTCCTGCCTGTCTACAGCTGAGGGTCCACTCCTGAATAGAAAATCCAACCAAGCTCATAGCCGGGGCTTAGGGAAGGTGGGCTGGGCGGGCCTTTTGGCTTGAGGTGACTTATTTGTGACTTCAGCCGTGGGTGAGGGGAGGCCCACATCGAGCCCTTTGCGGGTTCTGGACTCCTGCTGCCCCTTGGCTGTGCCTGTTCTCTGGCCACCCAAGGTCCGGCAGAGTCTTGGGCACGTCTCCGTTGGCGCCGCGTGTTTTGTGGCAGCAGCTGTTGGTGCTGACTAATGAGACTTCCTGGCAGCTGCGCCACGCACACGTGGCTCCAGCAGGAACCACCTCTCCTCAGCCGTCAAGCAACACCCCAACCACCCGAGACAGGCCCGAAAACGGTACGGAGAGAGGCTGCTCGTGCAGGAAAGCCCTAGAAGCTGGTGACTCATGGATCCACAGAACGCAGTTGGAAGAGCCAGCCTCCATTCTGCAGTGGGGGGGACTTGGTGCCTAGGAGGGGTATCTAAGATCAAAGAGTGAGTTAAGTGCTGAGCTGACACCTAAAACCACATCTCCTCTCTGCCCCGCCGAATGAGACTGCTCTACCCCGGTGAGGCTGGCTTGTCATGGGGTTAGTCTTGCTTGAGGTCCCAGACTGGGCACTGTCACTCACTAGCTGTGTGTCCTTGGGCAAACCCCCATTTCACCCCCCTGAGCCTCAGTTCTCCCAGAGGCAAAATGGGATAATCATGGTCTCCACCTTATAGGCTTGTTGTGAGGACGGGATGAGAGCCCAGGGCAACACGTCCAGCATGGGGACAGCAAATCTCAGCAAACGCCACTTTGATTTCTTTCTCTCCCCAAAACTGGTCTGGTGCCTCTCTCCATAAACCCAATGCTGTTTATGTCGGACGCCCTAGTGGCCCCTTTGGGAACTGCAGCTGCATCCACTGAGCCCTGGTGGGGGATGGGCAAGGGGCGGAGCCAGGGAAGAAGACGGGAAAGACATGGGAGAACATACCCCCGCCCCTTTCCCCTCTTCCCGAACCCCTCCACTTTCAAGTCTTAGAAGGGACTCTTCTTAGAAGGGACTTTTAGGGCCAAGCATTGCCAAGGCCGGCGTGACCCCACAGAATTCCTGACCAATGGCTGGTTGTCCTTTTCCTGATAAACACACCTACTCTCCGTGGACGTGGACATGGCACCATCGACAGCTGAGCAGGCAGACGGTGTCATCCCTGCAGTCTGCAGATGAGAACACGGGCTCAGCCTGGGGACGTGCACCTTGCCCAGAGGCAGTTCCTTCAGGGCCATGCAATGACCCACATCTTTCCTCTAGGTTGTCCTGTTTTGTGCTGGGGAACTTTGTCCCCAGAAAAGTGGGAGAGATCATTCTGCTTGTCCAAAGGCCTCGTGGCCCAGCTTGTCCTCTGGGATGCCACATCTGGGTAGCCTGGCGTGGAGTGTGGCCCAGGCGGGAGAGACAGCCTTTCAGGGCACGCCCAGAGCCATGTGCCGGGGCGGTCCCTCCACGGCTGTAATTAAGCTACCCTGCTCATTCTCTTATTCAGGCACCAGCTTTTCAGGGTTTCAGATAACATGGCTTTGTGTTCAGGGCCCTTTCAGTACTTGAAACAGGAGGACCGTCTCAGCTTTCGGCATCCACAGAGCATGGTGTCCCTTCTGTCCCCACAATGCTGAAGTTTTAAAAAGTGGGGTGTTAGCATCGGCAGGGTGTAGCCGATGTCTGGCCCTTTTTCACAGAAGCTCCATGGTGGATGTTTTCCCCAGGATGCAGAGTCAGTGTCCCGAAGAGAGATTTATCAGTTAAACCTGCCGGCTCCAGAGGAGTTGCCGCAGACTTCCTGGTAAATACCCCTGGGCCAGGAATGCATTTGTGAAATTTTTAGGAGATGATCCCAGAAAAGCCTTCTTTGGTCACCAAGCCCGTGTGTTTGTGTCTTGAGATGAATCGTGCAAAGGAAGATGCTTGCTCCTGAAATGAGACATTTTGTACCATACACACAAGCCTTTTATGTGACATTGAAGTCAGATGCTGAGCTGTCAGATGCCAGGGTTTGAAGTTGAAAGTTGACTTTGCCCCCTATAGTGACAAAGTTCTGTGTCAGCCTGAATTTCAATTTCCTAGGATTTTTGTCTGTCTGCAGCTTAACTTGGTATACTCAGCACCTTTGGGATGTTTTTGTTGTGGTGTTTGTTTTTTTTGCTGGTTAGGGGAGGGATGGGTTAGTGACAGGGCAAGGGGGGGGACATTTAATCATTTATTCCTTTTAGTAGGTTTAATTGTATAAAGATTATAATGCATACAAACGTCTGTAATTAGGGGAGTTGGTTCTGTTAGACACTGTTTTAGTGAAGAAAATTATAGTGTTCATAAGCTGTTTAAGGAGGAAGCAGCATATATTAACATGCAACTAGTTTTTGTTAATTCCTGCCGAGTATTTACCGCTGCTCCCTGGAGGTGCCTCCCCGACTCCAAAGTATGCCCCAACCCAACGGACTGGCTGGACTGCCTTCAGCAGAACCAGGCCATTTTTCAGAATAGGGAGCTTTTTTCTAGGCATTTAGGAGACCAAACCTTGCCCTGCGACAGATGAGTTTCATTCATTCATGAGACCAATATTTAGGGGTGCCCGGTGTGTGCCAGGAACTGTTCTGGGCATTATGACATTGAGGTCAATAAGGCCGCAAGCTCTTTGCTCTCATGAAGTTTGCAGTCTCGTGGGGGTCAGACTGTAAGTGAGAAGGCAAGCCAACGAACACGCTGCTGACGGGTGCCGGTCGGTGCAGAGAGGAATGGGCAGAGCGTTAGGTTGGAGAGAGCCCGGGGTGCATGCGAGGGTGTTCCTTTAGGCGAAGCCTTCAGAGAGGCCTCTCTGGGGCGTGTGGCCATCCAAGGACAGGGATTTCCAGGCAGAACGCATGGCCTGTGCGGTCGCCAAAGCAAGAACGAGCTTGGTGAGTTCAGGGAACAGAAGGAAGGCGGTGGAGCTGGCGGGCAGTGAGCGAGGGCGCAAGTGAGGGAGATGAGATTGGAGAGGTGGTGGGGCCCGACTGTGGGGGCTGTGCCAGAGGGCGGTTGGAAGTTTGGATGTGTTCCTGGTGCACTGGGAAGGTAGACACGAAGGACCTGCTGCAAGGAAAGAGTGGGATGTTCTGTCCCTGCGCAGACGTCCCCTTCTGGGACTGTCTGCCACATGGTCTGATGTCACAGGTGCCAAGCACATAAAATAAGGCCTTTCTTTGGGAGTCTTTTTTAGGCCCCAGCAGAGGTGCTGTAATGTCGACACCTTGCAGGACTCCAGCTGGAGACAAGGTTGACCATCCGTTCAACTCAGGGTATATTCTTAGAGTGCCCACGAAGCTGTCAGAGATGCACTCACGAAGGAACATCACTGATTGCAAATGGCTCCATCTGGGGACAAGAGGCCTGGGCTCTGAGGAATGAGTGGGCGTTTGATAGCACAGATAGAGATGGGAAGGACTTTCCGGCAGAGGGAACCCACATGGGCAAAAGGCACAGCATGTTAGGGGAACGCCCGATAATCTGATGTGGCAAGAAACGGACCTTTTGGGAGGAAGAGCTCAGGTGAGCTTGGGCCGACCTTGGACTGTATAGCTACACTCACATGTGCTTTGACACTGGGTTGCTTTGTAAACATTGAATCCAGAAAACCCATGTGCTCCAAGGAGATAGACCATCACCCTTAACAACTCCAGAGCCAGCTGTGACAGTTCAAGTTATAAATTTTAAATCCGCCTGCTTTGGAAGGGTGACCCCTGGACAGAGTGTACCAGATGTGGAGGGCCTGGTCCATGTTTTTTCTGAGTCCCGACTCCGGCTGTCACATGATCACAGCCCAGCCAACCCAGCTGTCCAGTTGGGCTCTCGGTCAGGTGATGAGTGTGTGGGGTGACATCGGGGGGCTCAGGTTTTATGGCCAAGCTGCCGCAGTCCTTTCCCTTTTCCCAGTCAGCAATCAGCCCCCTGTGGATCGCACTACGCGGTGTCTGCATCCTCCCACGGTTGCTCTAGAACCACACGCTCCGCTTCCAGAATGTCACATTTGGCCATCACTGTCCTGTTTCTCCCCTCCCCCCTGACAACATACTTCTGATTGACAGCCGCAGATACCAAGAAGCATGTCATCTGAAATACCACTGATGCGTCTCTCCTAGTTGGGGCAAGTTGTGGGCACTAAAGACGATCAGTTTAGGTTTCAGCCGAATGAGAGTGGAGATTAAATTTACAAGTTTCCGAACATGAGGCGGGCATCTGTGTGCTGCTTCCACAGCGGGCGGTTCCAGGGCTCTCTGGTGGGCACACTCCTTCTGGCCTCGCTGAAAGACGATTTGCTCAGATGAAATAAAGACGTCCCTAATTGTTTGTGGTGTGGGAAAGCAATCCCGTAAGCATTAATTTGCCCAAGCCCAGAGTGTGTGAGAAAGAGCATGCCTGACATGTTTTCCTTTTCCATTAACACTTCTGTGATAAACAGCTTAGATGCACTGAGAAAAATTAATGAAACTATTGTAACAATTGTGCACATGTAGGTAATTTATTAAGGACAATTAAAAAGCTTTAAAAACCATCCACGAGGCAAAATGAACAGGAAGACGGTGTGTGGCGGGTTTTGGCACGGAGCCCGCCCGTAGGTGTGTGGAACAGGTTTCCCTTCCCGTTGCCCTCACCCCCACCAGCGCGTTGCGGCGGCAGGAAGCATGGATTTCTGCTGTTGAAGCTGTTCTTAACAAACATCCCATGCTGGCTGAGTTTCTTGAAGCCAGGGAGAGGTGTGGACGTGTGAGGAAAGACTCTGAGTTCCAGGAGCCATTGCACTTCTCCTTCCTGGGGACCCAGGTGCGCTTGTCCCTACCTTAAAGGGGCTCGTTGGGTAACACTTTTTGGACTTTTGTTTATGTGGACTCTGGGAGCCCCAAACCCAGGGGAGAGGCAGCAAGGGAAGTCCAGAGAGGTTAAGGTGGCACTGTCGTGGTGGCATTAGCCACCTACTAGCTTGCACCTTGAGCTGGCCTCTGTGTTGCCGCCCTAAGCCTCAGCTTCCTCATCTGCAAAATGGGGATAATGGCTAGGAGCGAGTATAAGAGTGAGGGTCACACAGGATCATGTGTGCAAATTGCTTAGTGTGACATCGGGCACGCATGTAGTAAGTGCTCAATAAACGTTTAATATTCTTTGTCATCACGAAGGGGGTCATTATTGCGCTGTTGGCTGAAAGCCTAGCTAGGGTTGAAACCCAGATATCTAATTCTGAGGTCGGTGCCCTTTTCATGATATGCCGATACCTACCCACTCACCCTGTGAATCCCCCGCCCCCCCACAGCCCTTGTTTGGCAGGAATGTCAACACCGTGCCCTGTGTCAGTGCTGAGATGCCCTCGCTCAGTCTGCTCAAGGCTTAGGCAACGGCCCTCGTTGCAGGGATGGAGCTGCCCCACTTTCCTCCTGGTCTCACCTCTGCGCCTACCCCTTCTCCGCCTCTGGTCCTGGGTCACAGCCTCAGAGTGACGGATCTTCCACACCTTGGAATTTTCTTCACATGTGTGGAAGACTGGGGTTGCTAGAATTTGTTTCTTTTTATTTGGTTGGTGACCCCAGAAATCTTTGACCTTGTAGACCAGCAGTTTCTCAAATATAGATACATTTCATAAAGTGAGGCTCTGTTAGTGGATGGTGTTGACCACTCTCTGGGTAGCTATTTTTGTTTTATTTTATTTTCCCTAGGCTTGATCATAGCATAGGTTATGTGTCCATTTACAGACGTATGCAGGAAGTGATTTTTAGTCCACTTAATGACTAGAAAGGAAAATGAAGTGTTTTAGCGTAGACACGTCAGACACGACAGATTTTTTTTTCCTCTTACGCTGCAAATGAGCAGTGAAAAATTACTCGCTTTCGCTAGTAAAAGCTATAGTGCCTGTAAAAAAACAGTAAATTATGGGAACATTATCAAAGTTTATAGGCGCTAGAATTTGACCTTCAGCAAATTCAACATTTGGAGGGGAACAGGGGTTTCTTTTCTTTCTTCAAAATGAAAAAAGAGAGGGAGGAAAGAGATTTATTTCCTTCTGGGGCTGGGGCAGCAATTGGAAATGGCATTCCCCAGCTTAAAAAAAAAAAGAAAAAAGCTCTGTTAAATTACAAAAAGTAATACAAGAAGTCGGTCTCCTCGGAAAAAATTAAGACCTTACAGAAAAGGCCAAAGTCCCTTTGAACAGTTTGCCCCTCCCCCTTGCTCTTATGTTGGCAAATATTCACACAGAGCCTTTTCTGTGCATTTTTATACTCTTCGATATACTCAGAGAAAATAATATAGTGTTATTTTGTCTTTGCAGGCTTTCTGCCTTCCCAAAAACTTTCCCCCTTTTCCTCTATCCTTTCCTGAGACTTAGCTGAAAGAAGAGGGGAGAGTCCACGGACCAGTGCAGTTTTCTTTAACGTGGGGTTAGATGGCCCAGTGGGTGTGGGTGGTGTTTTTACCCTCTTCTCTTACTTCTCCTTGGGCTTCGCGAAGCTTCTTCCATTGTTAATAATCCAGGTTAAGATTGAGAAGATGGCTGGTGGGAGGATGTAGGTAAGTGACCAGGAGGAACAAAGGGTTGGGGGTGAATTGAGTACCGGACAGTGTGGCAGAGTTGAGCTTCCTGTGCCTCTAGTTAGATCCCAACACTCTTCTGAACTAGGAATGTTTGGAACTCTCTGCAAGACGAGTGGTTTTGAGCGCGTGAATGCGTGAGAGGGCGGGTGTTTGCACACCTGTGAGCGCACATTTAAGGGAGGGATTTTGCAGAGAAGCTGCCACCTCCTTGGCACGTGATCTTGTCCTGAAACGTACAAGTGGGATCCTTAGCTAAGTAAGTCCGCAGATGTGAGTGTTTGAGGAAGGCAGCTTCAAGGAACTGGTTGTTATTTCTAAAATGGTGAGCTGAGCTGCCCATAGTGGGCTCCAAGCTGGCCTGTGGCATTTCTGCAGCACCAGGGCAGCCTGGGGCCTGGCGTCTCTGGGCAGTGAGACTCTCCACCCCTTTTCCAACCGCAGAGGCTCCATGGCTGCTGCTGGATCTTCACAGAGAACAGGTCCCTAATCTCATTTTCACCTGCTTCTACCTCTGCTCTGAGGTCAGCAGAGAAAATTGCTTTGGTGCGTAGCTGTTCTCTGATATTTAAGGTGGGAAGCGGAAGCTGCAGATAGGTCCAAAGCCACAGTTGTGACTCAGGAATTACAGTGAGAGGCCACAGCCGCCTGGCCCGGCCAGCTTTCTTCCTTGCATCCTTTTTAAGTTACAGTCTTTAAAACTCTTCTCGACTACTGCCCAGCAGGGGCAGCTTGCACCTTTCAGAAAGAGGGAAGGGACAGGGTGCAATCTGTCACCTCCATCAGCTTGCTCTCTGGTTGAAAAATGAAACCTTGTTGCTGGGCGCGGTGGCTCACGCCTGTAATCCTAGCACTCTGGGAGGCCGAGGCGGGCGGATCATCCTGAGCTCAGGAGTTCGAGACCAGCCTGAGCAAGAGCGAGACCCCGTCTCTACCAAAAATAGAAAGAAATTAATTGGACAGCTAAAAATATATATAGAAAAAATCAGCCGGACATGGTGGCGCATGCCTGTAGTCCCAGCTCCTTGGGAGGCTGAGACAGTAGGATTGCTCGAGCCCGGGAGTTTGAGGTTGCTGTGAGCTAGGCTGACGCCACGGCACTCATCCCAGGCAAGAGAGTGAGACTCTGTCTCAAAAAAAAAAAAAAAAGAAAAAAAAAAGAAAAATGAAACCTTGGGGACAAAGAGCATTAGGAGGTCCGGGAGTTGTGCAGATGAGAGGCCCTGCCTCCTCCAAGCTTTGCTGACTGTTCCCATGAGTGAGGTCCCTTGTCTGTCTTTCCCGAGGAGTAGCCTTCCTATGTCCTCAAATCCAGCTTCCCTGAGATGGGCGCCTCTGACCATGCCCTCATTCCAAGACCTGGTAAGGGTTAACCAGTTTGGCTGACTTCCTTAGATGTGCAGCGGGGGTTTGCCCAGTTGGTGTCTGGGACAGACGTAGCTGGCGGGGTTCAGGCCTTCGTCGCATGGTTCTCTGGGCGATGCATCATGCAGCCCTCTTCTCCTCCTCACCGGGACATCAGCACGCCTGTCCCCCAGAGGGGAGCAGGTGACACACTGTCAGCCCAGAGGGACCACAGGAACCCCCATCCATCCTCATGGAGGGGAAGCGACTTGCCCAGGGCCACCTTGCCCAGAAGTGTGCCACCGGCAGATCTTGGGCTGGAAGCCATGTGTGCCCCACGCTAAGCCAGAGACTCCTTAGCTGTGAGTCTGGGACTCTTGAGGGGCAGCCGAGTGATCGCAGCGCTCTTTCCAATCCACCTGCTTACTCTCACTCTTTGCAGACTAGGATCATGAAGTGTGGACTGTCTTTTCTGGACTTAGAAACAAAGAGGGAGGGAGACCTTAAACTTGAAGATGCTGGTTTCTGAGATGGTTCTAATCTGAAGAGAGAAGGCCTAAATTTTCTCGTTTTTGCAGTAATACTCATAGCTACAACACGCCAGGCACCAAGCCAAATGCTTTTTGTGCTTCGGCGTACCTGTTTCTCCCAGCCGCCCCTTGAGGGTGGTGCCACCTTTATCCCTGTCTCTCCCGGAGAAGTTTGGGTCCTGCTTTCAGTGTCACAGCTGAGAGGCGGGGGACCCTGATTCGGACGCAGGCTTTAACCTCAGGCTGGGGAAGGGCTCTGCGTGGCAGATGTGGGACGGGGCAGTCCTGGCTGGGGACCATGTCTGGTGGAGGGGCTCTTCTCACCCGTGCTTGAGGTCTCTTCCCTGCAAAGCCACCATCTTGATTTTCAGGGCATCCCGTGACAGTTCTGAGGCTATCCCTTCTCTGGCTGTCCAAGTGATGAACACCACAGTCCTTATTTGTAACCTGATAATTTGGGGTGGAGCCATATCCCTAAAACTTCCTATGTGGCGAGGAGTCAGCGGTATCACGGGGCACTTGATTTCGTTTGCGTGTCTCAGCCTGGTGCAGGGCGAAGCAAGAGCATTTGCACGAGCAGACACAGGCACGCGCCTGTGTGGGGCATGCACCCTGCGCCAGGTGTGCTTGTGTATTCACTCACCGGTCCTCACCATGGTCCTCGGGCTGGGTCCTGTTGCTGTTGCTGGGGCCATGGAGGCATGGCAGTTTGTGCGAGGTCACTCAGCTGGGAACTGGCAGAGCCAGGATCCAAATGGCCTGACCCCAGGGCTCATGCCTTTATCTTCCTCATCAAGAACCACTCCTCGGGCGAGTTCCTCTCCACGCAGAAAGTTCTGCGAGGCCCCGTGTTCTGTTGTCCCGCCGTTGGCCACCTAGGCCAGCACCCACAGGGGGCCTCCTTCACAGGGCAGGACCTTAGGACAATAAACAGCCACAAAGGCCTAGAGGAGAGGACTGTTATGTTATTGAATCGGAGGAGCCCGGGGCCGAGTGATGATTACTGCGTGCCTTTGGTGGCCGCTGAGACGACCAGAAACTGTGGATGGTCAGACACCCTCCTGCCTGTGTCCCGACGATGGCACTGGTGTCTGGTGGCCGTGTGCTCCCATTTACGTTCTCAAGGGCAGGCGAGAGTGGTTCCAGCCTGCCTCACCCCCCGATAGCTGCCATGGCATATTTTTCCAAGATCTGCTTCCCCCTGGGTCTGTGGCTTTGGCCTTGGCCATGGAATAGAGTGGTTCTTCACAGACACGCAGCCCAGGTGGCAGTGGGACCCTTCACTAGGTTAAAGCCAGCAGAGGCCACAGTGCAGCCCTCTGGCTGGGGTGCTAGTGCAGGGGGGTCACGACCCGTCTGTCCATACTGGCCCTGTCCGCCACTGCTCCTGTGGTGGGATTAGAAGACCAGGCTGCAGCCCTACTCCTGCCATGACGCTGGGGCTGTTAAGTAACCTCTGTGAGCCTGGTCTCCCCACCTACCTTCACAGAGCTTTTACAAGGCTCCCAGCATGCATTCAGGTGCGTGGGAGATGCGCGGTGACCTCCAGCTCCCTCATGCCTCTTCATGTGGCTCTGGAGCCTGTTCGAGCGTCCCTTCTTTTAGAGTACAGCCAGCTGTCTGCCGCGCCTCATATACGAAACGGGCTCTCTCTATGGTAACTTTGCACAAAAGATGGGTTTGTGGTCAGCCCCTGAATAATGCAGCGGGGCTCCTGCTCCCCCCGCCTCACACACGGGGAGCTGCGGTCACGGTCAGACCACTTGGCAACAGTCACAGGACTTGAAACGGGGGCCTCGAAGCCATTGTTTGTGAATTAGTATGTTTTTCTCTCTCTTGCTTTTGTGAAAACCAACTTCCTGTACAGCCACTTGCATTTTAAAACCCCCAGAAACGGGGGTGGGGGCGGCTCTCCACCCTCATGCACTGCTTGCCTGGTTCCTAGGCCCGTTATGAATTAAAGATCACGGACGTTAAAAAGAGATCATCTTTAAACAAGCGTACTTCCCTCTCCTCGTGCCCCCTGAGTGTGTAAGTTTCTGTGTGTAGCGAGTCCAAAACAAACAGAGATGTTCTCGAGAGATGTGGTGAGCAGGGACCCGAGACAGCAGGGGGACGGCGACAGCAGAGGGGCAGTCGGGGAGAGCTGGGGGTTGCCCTTCCGAATCGCTGGCCTCCTGTTCGTGTGCTTGGAGAAGCGGGGCCTCGTGCAGCGCCCAGCAGAACCCGCCTCCTGCTGGTGTGCTGTGTAACCTTGGGAAAACGTGGGCCTCGCCCCCTCCTCAACACACACGCACACACACACCCCACGTGTAGGTGTTACGCACAAACTCTTTGGGCAAAGCTCTAAAGATTAATTGGGGAAGAGGTGCGGTAGAAACATCACCAGGAAGCTTTCCGTTAATGTACCTCATTGCTGCATGTGAAGGTGGACCGGACGCCCCACAGAGATGCCCTCATGGAACTCTCACCTAAAGCAGACACGACGAAAGTGAGCGATTTCTGGGCAGCAGAATAAAAACATCGACACGGCGGCGATCAGCGACATTTCTGAGCTCATCCCTGGAGATACGAAGACGCTGAAGAGCAATTACTGCCCTTGGCGGGGAGCTGGTGGTGCAGAGGGGAAGACAGACAAGAAGGGATGAGTCCAGAGCACCTGTATGTCTGCACCTGCTCTTGGCCTCTAACATCTGTGAGAGGGCGTGGAGGGCACGAGAGGTGATCGCCCGTTTTGGAGGTGGCTGTGCAGATTTCGTCTTGGTCACGGGCTCCACCGACGGCTGTGTTCAGGGGCATGACTGGGGCTAAGTTCCAGGCACTTCACTGCAAATGTTGATGTAGTTCCCAGGGCTGCATCATCTTAGGGTTTATTTTAGGCAAATGATTGCCTTTTAGGTCATTCTCAGCCATTTAAGTGTCCTTGGCAGGAGAACATATCTGCATGGGCCAAGGCTCTTCGAGTTGGGAGCAAGGCATATTTTCCCACCCAATCTCCATGCACCTGGGCCCTGTGGTTTTATTGGCACCTCATTTGGAAAGTTCCTGGCTTTTGGTAGGAGAGGGGAAAGAGAAGTTTGGCAGCATCCTGTTCCAAGGCCTAGAGTTTTAATGTGTGGTTAGACTGTTTATTGATTAATTGGTTTTCAAGAGGGAAACCTATTCTTTCAGGACGTAGGGTCTCTAGGAGAAAAATAATTTTCAAAGAAGTGGTGGAGATATTGGAGAACATTCTAATAACTCCTATCATTTCACAGCTGGGGAATCTGAAGCCCTAAAGGGGGAAAGACTTGAGAAAGTTTTACCAAATTCACCATTTCTCTGGGCAGAATTGGACTGTAGGTGGAAGATTAGACATTTTCCCTGAGGGCCACATTTCCCCAAGGCATCGAGAGGTCTTAGAAGGCACAAGGGCTCCATGGCCAAATAAATGTAGCAACTGTTGATTGAACAGCCCCTAAATGCAGGACTTCTCAGAGCCTTGTCTCTGCTAATAAGTGGTCTGATTTTCTGAGAGCAGGTTAAAGTAAGCAATGATTCCTGAACTTACTTAGCTAGTGAACTTATTTTAAGGAGATACTTGCAGGACTAATGTCTCTTGAAAAATTCCTTGAGAGATTTTCCAAAGTCTCTGGAGACCCCATGTGCCTGAATTGGTTTCCCTCTTGAAAACCAATTAATCAATAAATGTTGGGAAGTTAGATGAACTCTGACTTGATAGATTGAAGTCAGATGGATTTATTTATATTAACTTGGTATATACATATATATAATATGTAAAGTATATATCAGATATTTTGTATATATATATAAACACCTTTAAATAAAATATGTCAACCTGATATGTGCATATTTATGTCTGTGTATATATATTGTAATCTCTCAATGGCCATCAGAGCTTTAGGTCAACCGGTGTTACTATGCTTTAATCCAGAGCAAAGAACTTTGGGTCAGCGTGCAATTTCTAGCAGGCTTCTGGAAGCTGGCAAAGCCTCACCATTGATAACTGCTCCAGGAACACAAGGTCTCTGATCGGGAACCGCTGGATACGGGGATGGGCAGCCCCTCCCCAGCTCTGATATTCTCTGCGTTTCTCGCCTCTGAGGGATCAGTAAGAAACCCAGCTGCTCAGCCCATAACTCAGATCAGCCACCGTATAAACGCCGGAAAATAATTGGCCTCTTAATTGCTACCGATGCCACGTCTTGAACCAGGTTTGGTGTGTGGAGAGGGTGCCCTGTGTAGGCCCTGGGAGGATAATTTGAGAATTCCCTTGCTTGTCCCTGCTTTGTGGTTGCTGGGCACCTGGCAAGTGTGTGGGGTTGTTTGCTTTGGGTAACTATGGCAGCTCCTTTTAATTGCCACCAAATAATTTCAGCTTGGTCTCAGTGCTGGTGGTTTTGCTGCCTCGCCCGGAAGAATGCCTGCCCCTTTGTAAGGGCCGGGTGGATGGAAGCTTCGCAGAAGCAGGCCAACGCTATTTAATGTTCTTCTTCCCATTTAATGAGTGTTGAGTAGAACTTGAGTTTAGGGTATTTATGTGGCACAAAACTTGAACCGCTCGTCGTGTTTGGGGACTCGGGCTAGAAGTTTTTCACACGTCTCTGGTGACATGGTGAAGACTGCCTTTGTGTTACACTCGGGTCGCTGTCGACTTTCTTTCGAAGTGCCCTCTGCTGTATTTTGGGGGGCAGGAGAAGGAAAGGAGTGAGGTGCCGTGCAGGGCCATCGCCCTCGGTGGGACTTTCTAGAAAAGCTTGTCACGTGGCCTAGAGCCGGGAAGGGAGAGATTTGAATCATCTGCTGTTCCCTTTGCTCCTCTGACGTCAGAATGCTAGGAGGCCCTGAACCTTTGACCCCTGGCTTCAGGTCCGTAAATGTCCCGCCGTTCCCAGGGAAAAGAAGACTTGTTACGCTGAAGCCCGATGTCGGACTGGAGCAGTTCTGCAGTCACCGCCATCGTGCGCGTGTTTGTTCACGCACCGGTTGGAGTCAGGCACGGCGCCAGGTGCTGGAGATCAGAGACATGGTCCTTACTCGTGGGAGGTAGAGTTATGCAGAACACGTGATAAAAGTACCACTTGATGCGTGCCAAGATAAAAGCATGCAGAGCTGGAGGGGTTCATCTGAGGGGAGGGTACTGGGGGACTTGAGGCCTGGGCAGGGGCTGGCAGGATGAATCAGATCCCCCAGGCAGGGAGCAGCACGTGCAAAGGCCTTGAGGGGTGACCCAGCCTGTGAGTTTGGAGAGTGCCCAGAGGGGACAAAGGCCGGTGGCACTGGGGTGGAGGTGGGATGGGAAACTTGTACTTTATCCATGGGGGATGGGACCCTCACAGAGGATGTCGCCATCGAGCTGGGAAGAGAACGGAGCTTCCTAGGCAGAGGGTGGGATCTGTGTGGTCGACTGAAAGCTCAGAAGGTGTTCTAGGGAGGGTGGCAGGCTCTAGGGGGTGCACCTGGCCTGGTCGGGGTGTGCTAGGCTGAATGCAAGAGGGGAGGCAGGAGCCGCGTCATCTTCCAAACCACGCTCAACTCGCCACGCTCAGCACTGAGCACCTCTCTTTGCAGACTGCACCCCTCTTTGTGGGTGCCTCCGTGGAAAGTTAGATTTGAATGACCTGTGGGCCTGTGGCAGGGGCTGAAGTCTTCCCTTGGGTCAGTGCCCCGTGTCCTCTGGTGTGCTGGGATTGGCGACACCCCCATGACGCTTGAGCGTGTGTCCGCAGGGCCCGCCGACCGCTCCCTGCCCTTGACCTGCTGCAGAGTGAACCACGCGGATCACACGGATGCAGCGTCACCCCCAGTCCCGTCTCGGCGCCGCACACCGACAGCATTCTGCCTGCTCCTCGAGGGCCGCACGGTCATCCCAGGCAGCTGTTCGGTGGTAATTAGTCAACCCAAGCCTTACAGGTTCAATGACTCGTTGTCTTAAATTTTAATAAGTACAGAAAAACAGAGTGCTGATTTATTAAAAATTAATCCTCCTAAGAGGTAGCTTCCGCAGAGGGGCTTAGAAGGAAGGAAAGCAAAGGCAGTGCGAAAAAGCAGGGACCTTGTCCTGGGCCCGTCTGCTGCTGGGAACAGCTGGGAGCAGCAGGGCACAGCCTGGGCCCCCCACGTCGTCAAGGTCGGATTTGAGGAAGAAGATGGCAGCTCTGCACAGATTCCCTCCTTTTATTTTTCCTTTTTCTTTTCCCCTTTTCTTTCCTCTTCTTCCCACTCCTTTCTGTGTTAGTTTCCCAGGGCTGCCGGAACGCGCGGTGCTTCAGCTGCAGAAATGCATGTCTCACGGTGCGGGAGGCTCAAAGCCCAAGGTCAAGGTGTGGATAGGGTTGGTTCTGAGCGGGAAGCTGTCCCACGCCTCTCCCCCAGCTTCCGGTGGCTTGCTGGCCATCCGCGGCGTTACTGGGCTCATCCCCCCAGTCTCTGCTTTCATCTTCGCAGGGCCTTCTCCCTGTGTGCGTGGCTGTGTCTGTATTTCCTGCTTTTATAAGGACACCAGACACATTGGATTAGGGTCCTTCCGCATTCCTGGATGGCCTCTTCTTAACTTAGTTACATCTGCAAGAACCCCATTTCCTAACGAGGTCGTGCTCTAAGGTACTGGGGATTAGGATTGCAGCATAGCAATTTTAGGGGGGCACAGTGCAGCCTGTGACACCTCCTTTCCCTCTCCCCTTCACTTCCCACCCCCACCCCCTGCCTTTCCTGACATCCTCCTGTTCTCTTGCTCACTCCGTTCCCCCTGACTTTCTCTCTTACGCTGTGTCTCTCTGTTGCCACCTCCCTGCCTAGCCCTCTGGGGTTCCCATCATTACTGAGGTCCCAGCCATCCACCAGAGAGGGATGGATGCTTCCCTGGGTGCTGGCACCTACCAGGACTCACTTCCCTGCCTTCTGCGGTGGGGAGGGTTGTGCCCACATGAGCCCAGAATGTCTCACCTTGCAGCCTCTAGACTGCCCTGCCATTCTCGGATAAGACTTTTCTTCTGGAAGGTTGAAGAAGTCCCCTGTCCAGGGTTCAGTTCCAAGCAGGGGTACGTGCGTGCGGGCGAGGAGAGAGGTATCTATGTGAGTCTGCATACACGAGAGAGAATTCCCTTCTCTCGATCAAGAAATAACTCCAGCACAGGGCAGGGACATCCCCTGAATGAGCCTTATCGTTTAAAGCACTTCCTTCTCAAAGGCAATCAATTTAGGCGAAGTGCAGAGCCAGCCGAGTTGAAATTCAACAAGAGGGGAATGTTGGCCCCCAAAGCATTATGGGCCATTAAGTCTGTAATGTGGCAGAGGCCTCTGGGTAGCCGGCGTTCCTGCCTTCTTGTTAATTGCAGGATGCTGTTACAGTGCCGTCCTGCTATGCTTGGTGTCAGACCCACAGCACTCAGGCATATTCTCCCAGTGACGGCCCTTCCTTGGGCACCTCTGTCGAGAGCAGAGGCTGGTGAGTAGCCACGTGACTCCCCCTTGGATCTCAGGGGGGCCCGTGGGGTCCCTCCCACCACAGGTCTCAGGATTAAGGACCTGCGGTTGTCACAGCAGCACAGGCGCCTTTCCATGCTTGCAGTTTGGGGGACCCCAGGCCTGGGTCCCTCTGCTCTCTCCCTTCTGCCAGGACCTGGCCTGCTCTGTCCGCCAAGGGCGGCTTGTTTCCAACTGGAGTGTCAAGCTGCGCTGAGAGGGGAGGGGTGGGGCGGGATGCTCCAGCATCGCACGTGTAGGGGCGGGGGCGGCAGGCAGGGCGGGTAGGGCCTTTGTCTGACTAGGACCAATAGTTCTGAAATGACTTGGGAAAAAATGAGATCTTGGGGAATTTCCAGCCTGAGTAAAACCTGGAGACCTCCCAGGGTGTTGAGAAAGCCACCGCCGATCAAGCCAGTCAGCAGTTCCTGTCTCTAAATCTCCCTGTCCTCGGCCTCTCGTCTAGACCCCTAGTCACCCGCCACTCCAGGGTTTCGCCCGTCCTCCCAGCTGCTTGTTCTCTCCCACCCTCCGCTTACTCTGCCCGTCCCCGAATGCTGCCTTTGCGTGGGTATGCCGGTAGCGGAATTTCCAGAGTGTTCTCTCACCTGGCCTTCCAGCCCCTTCCCAGTCCAGTCCAGCCACTTCCCGTCTTCATCTGTGTCAGTTCTGCAGTGTGACCCTGCCCCAGCCGCCTGGCTGCCCTGGCCCTGGACAGCACGTCTGCTGTGCGCAGCCCAGAGTGCACCCCCATCTAGGCCGACTGGACCCACCCTCCGACACCGGTTCTGTTCCTTCAGCCTCTCTATGAGCCAAACAGGATGCCCCCCTTCTCTGCCATTCATTTGACACTTTCTGGATTCTTAGATTGGAACACTCAGTACAGAACAGGTTATCCAAATATCTTCTATTTTTGTCACCGCTAAGGTATCTCTATCTTGTCTGCTTGCATGTTTAGTTTGGTTCAGTTTAACAAATATATATACACATTCCATGAATACATTCTGGACTCACAAGGGTTGTATCTCCTTGGTTGACATTTTGGGGCACGGGGTGGGGAGTTGAGGGAGGAAGGAAGGAAAGAAGTCACCTGGAGGAAGAAGAGCAGCATTGTCTGAGAAGTAGAGGCAGAACAGAGGGGCAGGCTACCCTTCCGGGAGAGGTCAGACAGGTCTCAGGCCCCGGGGGCAGGTGGGGCTAAAACATAGTTAAATCCATTTCTCCGAGGAAGTGTGCAAGAAAGAGGAGAGCGATTCTTCCACTGGGCATGGGCCGCCCTCCTTAGCTGGAAGGACGAGGCAGGAGGCACCTCCCACATTGCTCTTTGGGGCCCTGAGAGTTCCTGGTAAGGCCACTCTGTTCCCGTCCCTTCCTCTTTGCCCTGAGATGGGTCCAGCAGGCAGCCTGCAGAGCCTCCTGCTGAAGCTTGGCAGGAAGACATCTGACCTTGCCAGGACGTCCTCGGTCCCGAGTTGAAAACAGTCCCTCTCCACCATCGGGTATGACAGAGCCCGTGAACCATGCCCACCTGGCATGAGATACCGTATGTGAAGGCGTGCGCTAAGTGGTGCTGCTTCCTTGCTTCCTGCTGGCGACACCCATCCAATACCTGCCCTGGGAAATGCCACTTGTCCTAGACCACGTGAATGTTTCTCAAAGGCAGAGAAAAAATATTTTTTTGATGAAACCACTAGGAATAAGTTAAGCATTGCATACTGTTATCCTTTTCATTATCGTCATATTTCTGTGTAACATGATTAGATGACTTATTCTGACAATCTAAATTAAAGCACAGAGGAGGCATTTTGTTTAGACAAGAGCCACCCCAGACACCCCTTTCAAAGGCAGAGACCCTCCGGAGCTTTTCTCCCCGAATCGGGGAAAATGAGGGAGATCCCTGCCTGGCTTTCTGCAGAAGCTGCTTTTTGTTTTTGTTTTTTACCATGAAATATTACTAAGTTGCTCATGACGTCAAACTGTTGGACTTAAGCGTCCCGGGGTGGATGAAGGATGGGGAAGGGAAGAAAGGAGCCTGCTCAACACCAGGCCTAGTGCCGGTGGTTCTGCGTCCGTGGTGCAGGCCACCAAAGCCCGTGGGGGTCGGGTGGGGTTCTTCGGTTTTCAGAGGCCACAGAGCTTCGGCAGCTAGTCCTAGGTGTCCTATAGGTGGTGGAGCTGGGGCTGGGGCCACGCTCTAGACCTGAGTGGCCCTCCTTTCCTGAATTCCAGCCGCCCCCCACCTTTGTGGGGTTAAAGCAGCCCAGAAACCCCAGCTACCCTTAGTGGATCCGTTTCACTAAGACCTGAAAATGCCAAAGAACGTGAAGCTTTATGTTGATGCTTTTAGAGAAGGTTCGCTCAGCTAAGAGCCCTGTAGAAGGTTTCCAAAGTCTATTAGGCGGCAAATGCTTTCATGGCTTTGGAATCATAAGGTTGATTTGAAAAATTGGCACCTAATGACTTACAACTGGAATAAATTTTCTGAAATTGGACCTCGGAGGGAGACTTGGGTGCAGGCACCGCGGCCTCTCCCCAGCCTGGCGCGCAGCGCGCTCTGCGATGGGCGTAGCTCACCGGGGCCATCAGGAACCGGAGTCCCCTCTAATTAGGGGAGAGGCCTTGTCACTCTTTATTTCTCAATTTGGACCCAACATTTGGTGGCAGCGACTGTGGGGAGGCTTCTGACTGGAATTTCTCCCCACTGGCCTTTAAAAGGCCAGGGCCTGAGAATTCCTGAAAAGTTAATGGGGTCTCTGTGGGTTCTTTGCACTTGCTGGTAACCTGGCCTCTCCCGGGCCCACTGTGGCTCCGTGGCATAATAGCTGCGCAGCAGCTGGTCTTTTGTATGCAAATATGACCTAAAGAAGTATGGGCGGCTGTGGGTCCATTGTTGTCGAGACTGTGCGATTTCAAACAGACACCGGCTTTTAAAATATTCCAGACTGATATTGAAAATGTCAGCAGCGGGTTTCTCTCCCTAACTCCTGCCCAGCTCTCTTTTCCTCTCCCTCCCCTGGTCACCCACCACACCATAAAATATAATCAAAAAGCTAGTAAATAATTTAAAAGAATTGCCTCAAAGGATTTGCAGACTAGAAAAAGACTCCCTTCTCTGGTTTAAGTTGGGAGAAACTGTTTTCATTTTTTTCCCCAAGATATTTAAAATATTCAGGAGTGTCCCGCAGGGTCTTGAACTCATAAGTGTCTGCATTTTTCTCACTATACTCTCATCCCCTCTTTTCTTTATTGATTTTTTTTTTTTTTAAGATTGCTGTTGGCAACATTTAGGTCCACCTTTCAAATGAAAATCATATTTCAGACACTGGTCTTAAGTCAGACTAACTTAAGGTCTCTTTCGTTCATCTGAGTTGTGGGCCTCTGTTCTTTAGTTTAACGAGAGGGTGGAGTGAATGTTGGCTGCTGTGATTTTTCATCCTAGTAACTCTTCTTCTGAGGGGTCCCTTATCTTGTGAGCAGAAGGGAGTGATGTCTTATGTGTGGAGTCACTGCGTATCTTCTTCCAGAAACTTAATCAGGCCCTCCCTGCTCACCTTGAGAAGGGAGAGAGGTGGTCAGGTGTCTGGGTAGCCAGAAGCTTGGACTGGGATGAGGGTGCAGATTGGAAAAAACCTCCGATTGACCCGATCCCAGCCGCTGAAATAGGCGCTGCCCCTCCTGGAAGAGCTCTCGAGGAGGTATGCTTTTCTGGGCCTCCCAGCGATCTTGGGGCTGGGAGTCTGGCTGGCCAGGTGGAGATGACCGTATCTGGGACACAGTGGGCTCTTGGTAAATATTGGATGGATGGAAGGAAAGAAGTGTGAATGGATGGATGCATGAAAGGAAAGGGAGAAAGGAAGGGCAGATGCATGGACAGAAGGACAGTTAAGGATGGATGGACAGATGGATGGATGAGAGGAATGGCAGACAGACGGACGCATAGATGGACAATTGGTAGATAGATGCACGGACAGATGGAGGGGTGGATGGATGGCCAGATGGACGGATGAAAGGAGGGAAGGAGAGAGGAAAGATGGCTGGACGGGCCGGCGGATGAATGGATGGAAGGCGGGATAGCGGGATGGTAGATACCCAGTTTCCTCTTTAGTATTCACTCTCTTCGTGCTCTACCCACCCGGAGGGTATTCCTTGGGCCTGCTCCTGGAAGGGGGCGGGTGATCTAGAACACTGGTGCTGGGGAATCCTGACAATGTCCTGTCCTCCTTAAATACTACAGATGCTGCTGCCAACTGACCTTCCAAGAAGGCCACTCTCGTGGCTTTCCTCTTCCTTCAAAAGCCTGGCGTGGTACTTACACAGCCCGCCCCCCACTGGCATTGCCCTTTCCTCGGTGAGGGACCTGCACGTGGACACTCTCTGGCTGGTGGTTGAGGTGTCTGGCAGTCCTCTGCCAAAGAGCCAGATGTGTCCCCTCTGGGTCCAGCCAACAAAGGTCACCTCCTTAGCACTGTGGTCTGTCAACTAAAGCAGCTGCCTCAAGCCGGGAGTGTAAAGCACGGTGGGTGGGAGGCAGGCTCTAGAGTCAAGTGGAGCTGCATTTGGATCCCCGGTGCCGCCACTTACTATCTGTGTGACCTTAGGTGAGTTCCGTAACCTCTCGCCATCTCCGGGTCCTCACCTGTATGGTGGGAGCAGAGAGTCTCTATGTGAGGGTGCTGTGAGGATTAAATGAGACGACGCACAGGGTCCTCAGGAACACGCAGTGGCCGAAACATTGCACTTAACTGCGATACACGTAGCGTTCGCTGTTGCTAGTGAGAGTAGTGGCGCTGACATTCCCGAGGAACAGCTGGGAAGAATCCCAGGCTGTTAGAGGATGTTTGGGCATGCATCTTGCCAAGGTGCCTCGAAGAGCTGTCATCAGTGCTGGGGGGACGCAATCTGGTTCGGCACAGTGGCTGCCCCAGAACACGGGTCTGTCAGGCCTCACCTGGGTGTCCGTTTCTGTGAAGAACAGCTAAGGATGGTGACACCGGGGAGGTTCTGTAGGGAGCCCGGGAAGAGCCCACCACTGACTTCTGTCCTGGAGACACCCCCTATCCTTTTGTTCTTGTAAATGACCATCTGACAGTTTCTCCCCATTGAAAGCAGAGGCCCTGAACCCTCTGCCAGCATTCAGTTTGCATGCCCTCCCCCAGGGCCGAGACCCCAACGCGGCTGCCGGAGACCAGCTCGCACGTCCGTGTCTGCCTTGGGGAGAGGCCGCTTTCAAGTTGGTAACAGCCTCGGGAGACTGCGGCCGGCTCCAAGAGCCTCTTTGTGCTCTGAAATCCGGAACAGCCCTGGCCTTGGCAGCTCTGAGGAGCCTTCCAGAAAAACAGAAGTTCTGGACTTCT
>RJWJ010012032.1:0-42939 GCA_004363605.1 Indri indri
CAAGAGGTGGAGGGTTAGGCAATTGCAACTTCACATGCACATCTTGTCCACTCATCCTTTCGGTGGACCCTCCATAGCTGTTGAGAGCAACAATACTGCAGCAGGGCTGGAACTCGGTTTCTGCTACTTGGTAGTTGCAAAATCACTCAAATACTCTACCTCCATTTCCCCATCAATGTTATGGGAAATAACATAGTACCTACCTCACTCTTCTGACAAGTGAAAGCTTTTACATGTGCCAAGCACATAGTGCCTCTTATAAGCAACATATAAATGTTAGCAACTCTATTATTTAATTTAATTGGGTCATTGTTTAATTGGGTCATCTTTTATAACAGTGGTGCCACCTAGAGACATCCATACAATTATCAGACTTAAAATTTTGTAAATATTTATATACATTTCTATATGGAAATATAGATATGCATATTTTAGTACAGAAGTGAAATATTGCAAAATATTAAGTGATTATCTATGGGTATGGTAAGTATATTTTATTTTTGACATCTTTCTTATTTTTCAATTTTTAAAATATTTTTCCATTTTCTGAATTGTATTTTTATAATAAGAAAATAGAGCTTCATAAAAAAATAAAAGATAGTAAGTTAAAATTCTAGCATTTGGTAACTTGTCCCCCACGCCATCTTCATTCCATGCCTCTTTCATAGGCTAGATGCTGATCTCTCTTTGCTATTCCCTAATTGAAGGACAAATTTCAATTTGTATAACTAAATTTGATTCCACCAAGAGGCAATTTCCAGCTACTTGTAAGACTGAATGTTCACAACAGCTTCAGGAGTGAATTTCCCATTTAGTATAACTGTTTTGGTTCTTCTTTCATCTATGTTAGTTAACAATACCTGAAAATATAATTACAAATACCAGCAATTAGTCTTACAGCATTCCACCCTAGAATTTGGTACACAAGCAGAGTATTCACCTATTCACTCCATCTCCAAAGGAGCTGAAGTACCCAGCTACCAGGTGATCTAAGTAAGAAGATCTCAAATTTGGTTTATCTTCAGAACCACCCAGAGATCTTTTTAAAAACATGATTTCCTGGGACACTTTTCAATCCTGTTGAATCAGAAACTCTTAAGAAGGAAGTGAGGGAGACAGACCTGGATTTTGGAATACCACCTAAGTCATGTTAGTAATCGGGCAGTTTTGTAAACAGTTAATTGTTAATTGAACAGTTTGGGACCAGGAACCATTAGGAGAAAGCATCAGTCTGAGATTTAATAATGCTATATAGCTCTACTTTATATCATGTATATTATGTACTATAACATACATATACTACACCTATAAATGTCCTAAATATTTCATGTATTTATGGATATTCATTATCAGTTCTCCCTCACCATGAGAAACCCAGAATGTTCGCAATTGCTAGCAAGCAAAATAATAATCAATATTCAATATGTTTATCTTAAGTTCATTCATTTAGTCCAATATTTGTACAAGTCCTTTGCAATTTCCCTTAGACTATTTCTTTGTTTTAAGTCTATTGGTTTCCCATAACAGAAGTGCAAAGAGATTTTCTGGCAGGACACTCTGTATCTCTGCTTCCTTGCACTTGGGCCAATTCTGAAATCAAAAAGTGCTTGAAAAATGATTTGAGTAAGTAGAAAGTGACTCTCTAGCAAGTCATCAGGCTTCAGGTTGGTGTGAACATCAAAGGAGTGTTCAATTATTTGTACATCAATTGTCTGGCTACCTTTCCAGTTCAACTGTAACATCAAGGTGTTATAAAAGTATACTTTGATCCAACTTTGTTGACTTTAGGTGCTTCAATTTTGGCTAAAAAATGATTCCTTTCAAGCAAGTCACAGACATTATTCTAAGTGGGGGTAATATAATAGAAATTCCCAAATATTTTGCAAATCCTTTTCAAAATAAGTTGTCTGGTTTTTCCACTTATGTAAATTTCATGTGGCTTAGGGAATAAATATAAAATTAAAATAAAAACAATATTTCTTTCCACTGAGGAGAAAGATGTGATGGGAATAGACTGTGCTGGTTCCCTACACTCCATTTTTACCGTAAGAAGGATTTGACCAGGAAGGCGACCTGCTGGATTTCATCTCTCCAACATTGGAACTTGAGCAGTATCAATCCTAAGTCATTCAAGTGAGGTGTATTTTTATTAAATCTCCATATTAAAAAATTCATGTTCATTAAACTCGAGAGAAGATTTCTTGAAGGATTTTATCATCTACCAAAATGAAGTCCAGAGTGATAGCACTGTTTTACAGGTTGAGACTGCTCTTTAACTAAGCTAAAATATTGCCAAGATTTAAATTTTCACATCCAATTTTTCAAGTAACCTGTCAGTGCACACTCCAATGCCACATTCTCAAAGTTAAAATACCAAAATTTTAAATGGTGATCTATAGTGCTCGGGTATACCGGTTTTGATTGTGGTATCTTAAAAGTGTTTTGAAGATGAAAGTTCAGTTTTTAATTACAAGATAATTTATAATGTCACGAAGGCCTTATGGATGATCCAGATATGGAGAGGTTCCAAGTCAATAATTGAAAAAACCCAAGTCTGAATCCAAAGGTATTCTGAGTTAAAAGGGCACTGCTTTGCTGAATCTTACTTGAGAACTCTTTAGAGTCAGAGGATCTTGGGAGAAAGCAGAAAAGTGGATTGTAATTCTTTTCCAAATCACTTTAACTGAGGACTGAGTGATCATACAGTCTGGGAAAGACCACAAAGAGGAACCTAATAGCTTCAAGGCAAAGAAAGAAAGGAGCAGATCAAAGGAAGTAATGTGTTCCTTCCCTTGATAAAAAGCTGTTACTTTTCAAAGTTACCCCAAACCAATGGCCACTTGTGTTCCCATTTATTTAGTATTCTTTTTAATTTCCATGTATTCAAAGAGTCCTTTCCTTCTCAGAGAAATTCAGAAAAAAAAATTATATTTAACCAGCCAAATGAATGAAAATTTCATTTGAAGTAAAATATTCTTGAAATATTTGGCTTCGCCCCATAATGCAATGCCCAAAGTACCTTCAGATTTTTATTCCTAAGTGAGTTTTCATATTCAATTAAATTGTCTGGCATCAAAGCTACTTAAGAAACATTCTAGACCAAAGATATTTCAGTTACCTTTAAGCCCTCTGGGGAATGCCCTTACAAAAAGATCAGGTCATTCATTCTTGAAACTCATAAATGTCAATTCAAACATACCCTGAAGGTTCATTTATCACACAGAGGTTGAGTGAACCTATGATTGGAAATAGAATGAATAGTAATAACTTCTGAATATGTTCCATATTTTTGCACGCTCTGTTGTCTCCAGTATCAGTTTTCCTTTGCTACTCCAGAGCTGGAATTTATTAAGGTATATTAAGGATAAGACTGAGATTCATATTTCAAATATTTTTGCCAGTCTCCCATGCAATAGCAAAAAAAAATAAGTATTCATTGATATTGATAATTCCCACCACTGCTGACAAGTTTCACTGGGTTTTTTTCCTTCTTTTTCCCAGCTGAGAAAATATTTGCTGTTGAACATCTGGCTAAGGAATGTTGAAAGTCCAAAAAGGTCTTGTGTATCATCTAAGTGGACTTTCTGAGGAAAAGTAATATGGAGTGATTAAGCATTTTCAGAGAAAATCCCCTGTAACATTTTATCAAAGTCAGAATATTCTAAAAATAGAAAGGTAGAATAAAGGACTTTGATCAGTATTATGAGTTTATTGTTGTGTGAACATTGAAATGTGCCATCATAGGAGGTTCAATTTAAGCCACAGAATCTACTGACAGATCTAGACAGTGAATGTGGGAAGCTGGTACTGACCATAGCACCATCTACCCACACCCATGCCTGCTGAGAAACAAACAGGTAAAGGTCTCAGACTTGGAATAAGAATGGTCTTCCCTACCTATGTCAGTGCTTCACTTGAGGACCAGGAAGAACAGACATACATTTTCTCTCACTGAATCATCCAGGCAGGCACTTGGCCTTACAGGGTCAAGTTCAATTTTTGTGCTGAAAATATGTGTGTGGGTGGAAGGAGTGGTTGTGAGTACAATTCAGCCTCAGGAGACCTAGTACCAAATGAAGGAGTGAATTTGTATGTGTTTATGCAAACACGTACAAATGAGCTTCCAGAAATTAGTGTCCCTGGACTTACCCTGAAAATCTACTGCCAGCCGTACATGAACACAGGCTGAAGAGACATTTATAAACTCACATCCATGACAAAAATCACCAACAGACCATATAGATTTATATCTACTTCTATTTCACTGGAAAGCCTTTGTATTAATTATACATGTTTCAGAAACAAATAGCAAAAATGCTACTCATTTTGCACATCTGAACACAAGTGAGCACCTCATGCAGTATAATGCTGCAAAGGTGGGGAACATAACCTATTCATCTTGGGCTCCCCAAAGCCTGGCAATAAAATATTTACTGTCTGGAATAAATGTGTCCACCTAATATAATGAATTTTAGATCTGAAAAAGGCCAGAGAGATAACCTAGTCCAAACTTCTCATCTGGCAGAGTAAAAAGTTGTGATAGGAAGTGGAATACTTTTCTAAAATTACACAAGTAATAAATAGCAGATTCAGAGCCCCTACCTCTTTCTCCTACACTGTAAGGATTCCTTTATGATCACTGTTATAATATTTCTTGCCCCGATGGTTAGGGAGTGGTTTTATGTTAGGTTTTCTATCAATTTCTGAAATTGTTAAATTCTTTGGCAATGCATTCTGGGAGACATTTATTTTTTAAATCCTGAAATGCTTACAGGGAGATCACGAAATCTATGTTAGAAAACTGTGGCCATAAAAGGGGGCCAGTACTGGTGTGATGCAATATGAACAGCTCAGACCTGAAAGTAATGATCATAAACAGTGTCACCAGACTAAGCTCATATGTATGTTCTCCGTTTCTTTCCCCCTTTCTTGTTTTCTTTCTTCTTTTTTTTTTTTTTTTTCTTTCTTGGTAATAGTTTGACAAATACAGTCATTACCATGACTAAGGAAAATAATTCTTCCAGAAATGTACAGCCTGATACCCATTATATTAGAAATAGCAATTTTAACACTTTCTCTTGAAACATGGTCATTTCTATCAGAATGGTGATAATTTTCCTATTTAGTTACTCGTAAATTGTTTTTGTTTTTGTTTTTGCTAGGCGATTTTTTTTTTTTGTCTTATTTTATAAACGCAGAAAATAAAAGTTCTCCTTGGCAGTTTGTATTTGGGTTGTGAGCTCTTCTAAGAGGTGTAAGCTCCAGGCTTAAAAGCCCAATTTTGGTTGCTGTTTCCCTAAGGATCCTAGAGGTTTACACGCAAGCAGCAGAGTGGCAGCAGGCTGAACCATTTCCTGCGTTAGTGATAGCTCTAACTCCCAGGTCCAATTTTCCCTGGTGAATCCTGTTTGGAATCCAGCATTCCCACATAGTGTTCACATTATCTCTTTCAAAATGGACAAAGAATGAGCTATTATTAACAGAACCAAAGAACTGAGAACAATATTGGCCTCAGTCATGTAACAAAACCAAAAACAAATAAACAAACAGAGGCCTGGGTCTGTTGGGAATAGAGTTCCTAACACTCCAAGAGATGACTGCCTTCTATTCCCCAGTGTCTCCTATTATTCAGAAACCTCCTTGGACTACAATAAATTAGTTTGACAAATTATTCCTCTCGCTAGACTTATTCATTATCAACCTTTCTGAGAAGGTTTTAGCAAAGAAAGCTTTGTCTGCAAGTGACATGTTGAAGGCATCTGTTTAACAGATTCATTTCTTTAAGAGTCTGTGAAGGTTGCTTTCATCGGGGAAGAGTATGGGGTGTGCCGGGCTCTTTATTCTCCCAGAGTTCACACCCCATTTATCATTGTCAATCTTTCTGTTGCATCTCTGACATGTCCTTTCCCTACCCTCCAGAGTCTCCATCTCTGCTGCGAGAGGGATGGCTCAGCCTGTATTGCATCTTATTCTGCAGAACACATACTGGCCACTTGGATATTTCATGGATGAATTTTTCTTTTATTTTGGGGAACTCTATTCCCCAAAGATCATAAAAGTCAATGCTTTTTAATCAATAAATTGTGTTACCATATTCTAGTACTCCCCTCAGCTTCATCATTAAGATTTATTTTCCATCCTACAAACATAAAGTATGTTTATTCAAGAAGGCATTGCCACAAATGCCAGAAAAATAAAAGGACTGCTCTATTTTAAGCCTTGATCTCTCCAATCCATTATTCACACTGCAGCTAGAGTCATCTTTCAAAAATGTTAAGTCTGAGCGCATCACAGACCCCTGAATAAGTCACCACTTCTCTTAGAATAAGCCTCAATTCCTTAGGGTGCTCAACACCCTTTATTATCTGGCTTCTGCCTTCCTCAAGACCAGCTTCATCTTTCAATGCACCACCCACCTCCCTTGCAACTTGTACACCAACCACTCAAACTGCCCTTGGTTCATCTACTAGATGCCTTATATAATCTCTCATCTCCAGGTCTTTGCACCTGCCATCCCCTTTGCCTGCAACATTCTTTCTTTTTGCCTCTTCTTTTGAGTGACTACTATTTTTTACAACTCGTCTTAGTTACCAATGTAGTGAGGAAGACCCCTGGTCCTCCATGGCTGGGCTAACTGTTCATACTCCCAATCCTCCCCCGTCATAGCTTCAAGCAATTCAGTTGCAACAGCCTATTTCTTCTTCGTTTTTTTCTTCTCAGTAGCCAGTAAGTAAACTTCTTCAGGGTAAGAAGTGAATTAAATAGATTATAGTCCCAGCATCTAGTACAAAAATGGCAAAATGTAATAATTTGTTAAATGGGGAGTCTACCACTGTGAAAGAAGAGCTTTACTTACCACCCTGCTGGTGGTGGTGGTGATTACAGCCCTTATTCCCAAGGTATTTGCAGTTTAGGTAAAGTAATGATTATTTACTATAAAAAATCATTAATAAAAGAAATTAAGTACATGAGTATTGGATATAAACTCAGTATTAGTAGAAAAATAATTACTGTATGGGGGGGGGGTAAGGGCAACATACGTAACCTAAACATCTGTATCCCCATAATATGCTGAAATTAAAAAAAAAGAAAGAAAAATAATTACTATAGTAGTTGGTAGGGCAAGTGCCTCATAAACTGCATATCAAGGAGGGATAGGAAGGGAGATTGAGCTTAAACTGCAAATGATTGGATAATTTTAACAAAAATAGACAAAGAATTGAAGGATCAAAGGAAGGAAAAGTCCAGATGGAAAAGTATACATGTAAAGCATGCATACTATTAAATAAACCATCATCAGCTCATTAAATCTGGAAAGGAGGAAAGGAAGAGTTGTGTGACAAATTCTTTCATTCTAGCAACATACATGGAGCATTTACTATGTGCCAGGCATTGCTCTCAGCCCTTGGGCTATGTCAGTGAACAATGCCCTCAAGGAGTTTATCTTCCAGTGGAGGGATAAACACAACAAATAATTATATGCTGGTCCACGATCCCTCATCTGCAAAATCAAAGTCCAAAACAATCTAAAGATTAGAATTTTTCCTTGTCAGTAAAAATGATCTAAATTTAACTGACAAGCAGCTATGTATAATCTTTATTCTAAATTACGTATTTCTGTGTTTTGTTTCAGAAATACTAATGTGTTTGAATACAAGATTCACCAAAATGTAATATATGGTGTACGCATGGAATTCTCTGCTAAAATATGAAAAAGGCTAAATTCTGAAGTGCATCTGGTCCCAGGGGTTTTGGATGGGAATTATTGACCTAAAGTGTTGTTAGGAGCAGGGCCGTGGGGAAAAGAAAGAGGAGGAGGGTTAGGGAAGTCTGGGGGAAAGGAAAGCAGGCAGGGGAGCAGGAGCAGCGTTGCACAGGGTGGGCAGGACAGGCCTCCCTGGGCAGGTGAGGTTTAAGCACTTTCACTTACAGAGGTGGGGAAGTTAGCCAAGCAGATATCCAGGGCAAGAGTGTTTCAGGCAACAGAAACAGGAGGGCAAAGGCCCTGGAAGCAGCAGAGACATGAACAAGGAGAAGAGTGGGAAAGGTCATCAGAGGAGTAATAGGTGGTGAAACCACACAGATCTCTAGGCCACTTCAGGATTTTCAGTAGAGGAGTGGCATGAACTGACATACATTTTAAAAGCATCGTTCCACCTGCTGTGTTGAAAACAAACTATAGGAAAATAAAGGTAGAATCATGAAGACCTATCAGGAGGACTTTAGAATAATCCATATGAGATGAGATGGCTCAGACCAGGGTGACGGTAATCGAAACAGCGAAAAGTAGTCAGATTCTGAATAGCTTTGAAGATGGACTCAATAGCATTTTTTAACAAATTGGTTGTAGGTATAAAAGAGAAGAGTCACTGGTGACTCCCAGATTTGGGGCCTTAACTGTCAGAAGGGTGGAAACACCACCATCTGAAATGGGAGATGACAATCAGGAGTGGTTTTGCTTATGTTAATTTTGAGACATTTATTGGACTTTAGAGAAGTGAGGTGGAGTAGGCAGTTGAACAATCAAGTCTGGAATTCAGAAGAGAAATCCAGCCTGGACTTAAATTGGAGAATTATTAGCATAATGTTGCTATTTAAAGTCATGTGACTGGATTATAACTAGAAAACAGATGTGATAGAGTAGAGAAGGCAGCTAAGGATTGAATGCTAAGAAAGGCAGAAGATAAATACAGGACCAAAAAAATACTAAGGAAGGCACAAGTGTGTATCTGCAGGATTAAGAATTCCCCTTTACTACCAGCCCTCTCAAATAGTATAGAACTCAAGAAAGTAGAGTAGATAGAAATCTATAAAACCAGTAATCCCTAGATATGGATTGGGAGATATAAATAAAACACCTTAGAAAGTGAATATACATTTCCTACTCCTTAAGGTATTGGCTGGGAATGAAAACAAGAATTTACCAGAGTAATTCAGCTTTCCAATGCCTAATGTATTCCTGGCAGGATTCAAATCAACATTAAAAGCGTGCCATTCAGAACTAATTTTTATTTCCACAGAGCTGAAAGAAATGTAATAAATGCTTTTCATTACTATTATAATAAGCGTCAATTATGGTAACAATGGTGTTTGTTGTGGTGGTTAGAACTAATAGGGAGCCTGTAAAAGGTGCCAGGCAGTGTTTTAAGTGCTTTATGCTTGTTAACTCATTAACTCTCACAGCAATTCCATGAAGTAAAGAACATTGCTAACAAAGAGGTTAGGACTATTGCCCAAGGTCATGCCACTGTGAATGACAGAGGCTTGGATTTGTACTCCAGCATTTTGACTCCAGAGCCCACTCACTTTACCATCATGCTAAACTTCTTAGAATAAGCTTTTGTTATTTGGTGTCAGGTTGCTGTAACAAAGTCTAAAAGTGAATCTATTTCTCTAGGGTGTTAAAATGTTAAGTCAAATAACTAACATTACCCGGGATTGGCATCAGAGAACACAGACTCAACTTTGTGCTCTTCTCCTCTCCTGCTATGTGCCCCCGAGCAAACAACTTAACCTTGAACCCAATTTCTCCTATGCAAACCAGGATGACAATGGCACCTACCTCAACCTAGTTTTGAGGGATTAGGACAAGTGTCTATGGGAACAGTACTCTGTAAGTTATAAAGCACCAGATCTAAGTTATCTTCTAGTACCTGACATATAGGAGGAAACAATCTGGGGAGAAAATGTCTTTTGTTACAATAACACTGGCCCTACACTGCAAAGTGATAAGGAGCATGCCCAGTCCTAGAGTGGGGAAGCCTCACCTTGTTACAGTTTTCCCCAGAGGCAGATCTTAGTCACTTGCTCATGCCTCTTCCCTCTCCTCTTTACTTCTTTCACAATATACTCTCATTATTTATATGACTCTGACCTGAAATTGCAGAAAAGGCCAATTACCCCCATATGCCCACTTTCCCCTTCATCCTGATAGAGACTCAGAAGATGGCGTAATGACAAGTCTCTGAGCTGGAATCTGCGGAAACCTGTAGTATTAAGCTACTTGCCTGGATTATGTGTCTTAAAGTCTTCCAGAGCAACAAGAGCACAATTATTTTTGAGAAAGTGGAAAAGTGACAAAGAGCTTCTTGACATATTACTAATCTTTATAAGGCAATTTTATGCATCGAAGAATTTCTTCTTCCTTAATAATTCCATCTAAAGACACTTCCCTATTTGTGTTGGTTACGAGGTCATTGGGGAAGCAGTATGCCTTCACTTCAAGGTAGCTGGAAGCAATAATTTCCTCCCATTGAGGTCTGGGCCATTTAATAAAGAACCTTAAGAAGCTACTCTGCTGAGTTAAAAGCTGTGAACTGACTTAGACAGATAGCCAATGAGTAAACTCTCTCTACTTGGACATTAGTTAATTTGTTTTTTACAAGAGTGGCAGGGGATGAAATCTGCTGAGATAAATGTGCAGAGCAACCAACAATACTTAACTATCATATATATCAACCCTGAAACCTGTGTAAATAGTGTCCTTTACTCCCAATCTTACACCACAACCCTGAATTCTGCATTATTTTTCTGTATGGAATCCTATTATGGAAATTCTCAGATGAGGAAATGAAGGATACAAGATCATGACTACTGAAGCCAACATTGGCTTTTGGTATTTTCTAAAGCTGTATTCCACATGTGGTGAAATCACTAGCTTTTCCATGAGCATCTGTTCCAGGTCTTATTGATACTACTGGTATGCATTTCTGAGAAACAATCCATAGGAATAAGAGAAATAACACAGAAAAGAAATATCTTTTTCTCTCTAAAGTTTGTTGGAAAAAAATAAAAAGTAGAAGTAGAGTTCTGCTTTCTGCTGATGGTGCTTTCAAGCAGGCTAATGTGTTGAAGAGCTCTTTCTCTTGGAAAAGCTTCTAAATATTGTGTTTGAGAAAAACAAATGATCCAATTATCCCAACCAAAGCTTTAAGACACCATCTGGCTCAGTTGGTGGTAAGACATTAAAGAATCCTACAAAAAGCTGTATGTGATAAAATGCAATCCTACCAAGAAGAAAGTAGGCTGTTAAAAACTTATAAGCCCCTTTTCTGTATTGATGAAAATCAAAGGAAACAAATCACAATAATCTTTAAAAAGCTCCTCAGAGATCCATCTGCCAACCTCTCCACTAGCCACCAAATACGTCCTTCCTCAAATACAAACTCAGAGTATGCTTTTAATTATCCAACAACAAGCATAACACATTCAAGTGTTTACCCAACAGTATATCAGTAAGACCAAAGGACTGATTTTAGTAAAATAATTGGCATTTTTCGGCCCTTCTTTGTTTAACTTACATATACAGACTTGGATCTCTAAAAGACTGAAAATATTCTCCAGCTCCCTACCCACACCTTTCACACCACTTTCCAATGATAAATTTGCTAAGAAGTATATGGTGGTCCACTTACCTGCCAAAAGAGAATCAAAAGTCTGTGACATTCTGCTCTTAATTTTTTACTTTTTAAAGCAGCTTTGTTGAGATATAGCAGACATACAATCAACTGCACATAAAGTGTACAATTTGATATGTTTTCAAATACATATACACTAATAAACTCGTCACCAGGGTCAAGATAATGAAAAATTCTCATTGCCCCCAAAAGTCACCTCATACTTCTTTTCTATTCCTTCCTTCCTCCTTACTCTGCCCATCTCTAGCCTCGGATAATCAATGCTCCATTTTCTATCACTACAGATTAGTTTTCAATTTCTAGAATTTTATATAAGTGAAATCATAGTGCATATAATATATTTTTTGCCTGGCTTCTTCCACACAGTATAATTATTTTGAATTTACTCATATTGCATAGATCATTACTTTTTATTGCTGAGTAGTATTCTATTATATGAATACACAACAATTTGTTTATCCATTCACCTATTTCTAGACATGTAGTTTCTTTCCAGTTTTTTATTATTTGAAATAAAACCTGTAAATATTTGTGTACAAGTCATTGTATGGACATATGCTTTTATTCATTGGATAAATACCTAGAAATGGAATGGCTGAGTCATATGATAAGCATACAATTAGACTTTTAAGAAACTGTCAAGCTATCCACCAAAGTGAATGTACCATTTTATATTCCCACAAGCAGTGTATGAGAGTTCCAGTTGCTCGACGTTCTCACCAACACTTGGTCAATATTTTTATTTGTAGCCATTCAAATAAGTGTGTTCTGATGTCTCATTATGGAGAAGTGTGAATAACATACTCCACCAGATCTACCTTTTTTTTAAATCTTTGAAAAACTTGTATTCTGATAACATAAAATCTGGACAAAGAATATTGGACTTTAGAAAATGCCTACACAAATTTTGTTGTTTTTGTCGAATACATTAAACAATCCAATAATAAGGAGGGGGAAAAATACTCTAAAAGCAGTGTTGCTCTAGTTTGTCTGCAGTTATGTGATTTAAAATACCCGTTCTATTGAGATATGAACTGCAAACTTCGGTAAAGTTAGAAAATTAGCCGACCATTCCGAACAATACAAAAAAAAAAAAACTAAATCTGAAGTTATATCTTTTTTGGTAAACATATAGTAACTACTAAAAAATGTATTTAGAAAAAGTGTTCATTAAAAAAAAAAAAAACCTCCCCTCATAATTGAGTTGGGAAACATCATCCATGCAAGGACTTTGGACATGAGTGTAGCCCCCACAAGTACCTAGTGTCTTCGGGGGACTTGGTTCCTCTGCTGCAGGCCTCCTGCGAGCTTCTCACTTCTCACACCACATTAACCCTTACCTTTCAGCTGCTGCTCCCTTTACCCCACCATTTTTTATATCTCCCACAGGGGAAATGGTATACTTATTGTCCTTTTTAATTTATTTTCAGCACATTTCCATATGGCACATATAGATCCTCCCCACCTTTTTAAGAGCTGTGTAATATTTCATTCTATGAGGTCCTTTAATGGATTTAACTTTCAGTAGTTTCTACATTTTTCTATTACACAAATCTTGTTCATGCTCTTTTACATACATGTAAATACCATGAGGAAAGCACTGCAAATTTATTCTGGTGCTTTCCCAGCCTCTCATTCCACGTTTGTTTCCCACACATAATAAAGTACCAGTTCACTCCTCAGAATTGAAGGCTGAGGAGGAAAAACAGCCAGCAAAAGGAACTGAGTGCTCTACAACGTGCCCTGAATTCCTGCAGCCCTGGCGCTGTTTCCGGGAGAGGCAGTGTGCATTGGTGAGAAAGGATTGGAGTCAGACATGGACTTCAAATTCAGTTCAGCCTCTAATTATCTCTGCCCCTTTTGGCAAGTTACTGTAATACTTTAAGCTTTGCCTTCTACATTGTCAAATGGGATAATGAAGGCAATATTCAAATAAAGCACATCCAGTTGCCCAGGTACAGAACAATCAAAAGAGATGTTAGCCTTCATGCCAAGACAAGTACTGGAAACACCCACTGAGCCAGGCATTTGCCCCTCTGTTACCAGATTTGGGAAAGTTGGGGGAATATCCCTGAAAAGTTCTTAGAAGACTAGATGGGAGGGCATACTTGGGGGACTCAGGGCAGCAGTTATTTCCAGTTGGTACAGAATAATACTTTAACCATCACTCCAGTCTAACCCACATCCACCTGCAGAAGAACATCAGTCTGAAGGATTATACCTCAAATTTGATAGGAGCTTAATAAATATTTACTTCTATCCCTATATGTTATAAAATCTATTTCTTTTATACTACTTTTATTAGTTGTTCTGTGTCCTAGACACAAAATTTTGGCTTGTCATACCTCTAATAAAGGAGAAAAGTGTCTTCATGGAAAAAAAAGTTGTTATCTTTCTGATGGAAATATCACTAGGAGGTGTCAATTTTTATAGAAACCCAAATCTATTAGACATACTAAAAAAATCATATTTGAGCCATTATCTTCCTCTATTTCTACCAACAGGACTACTAACCAATAATCACGTTTGGGCCTTATACTAAGGCTAATGGGAGGGAAAAAGAATAGTGCAAGTGTTTCAGGGTTTGAGCCTTTGGCTGAGAAAGAAACACTCTATGGCCTTGTGTGAGTGAGGAACAGTGGCTATGACTAGCAGGGTGGCCAACCCCAAGGTATGAAGAAGGTCTTTGGATTTGGTTCAGTTAAAACAAAGACCCATTTATCTCTACAGCTCCCAGCACCATGCCTGGCAGAGGGGCCACTCAAGAAAAGGTTTGTTGAACTGAAGTGAACCTGTGATTGAATCCTGGCAGAGCAAAGATGCCAATTGGAATGCCACCTCCTATTCTTGCTTTTTCTCTCTGTTATATAGAGGGGCCAAGAAAAACTGGAATGGGAGGCAAACAGAAAAAAAGCAGTAGTGGGGAACTAAGTGATAAACTCACAAAACACAAACTAGAAGATCATCATACCACTCTACAAGTGCTATGTACATCACAATCTGTGAAGGTAAACATCCGGTTTAACACACTGACTGCAACACTAGAAAAAAAAATTTTTTTCCCTTGGGGCCATGGTGTTTTATTATGAAAATAGAATAAAAACTTTGAAAATAAAATGATCATTTCTAATTTAATGATAAATTTGTTATTTTTTACTCTTTTATGTGGGTGAGTTATACGCAACTTGAGAAACTGTTCTAGTGGCTCCCAAGGTGAAGAAACATGTGAGTTACATATACTTCAAGAGGCCCCAGGCTCAAAACTGACATGAGTTAAATACAACTCACATGGCAGTTAATGTGTTAAAACCTACTAGTACTAGGAAACCTGTGTTCACATTTCTTCTTTTACATTGTCTATGTCTTCAAAAAGTTAAATCAAGGCACACAGTCCAGAGCTCTACGGGTGACCCTGAGACTGTCAGGATGGGGTTCCTTCCTTCATCATTATGGTTGTAGGGACAGAGTCAATAGCAAAGTTATCAGAATGGAAGCAAACTGGGTGGTTTTCTTCATCTAACTAGCTCTGACAATGTTTTTATTACAATCACTTCGTCATTACAACGTGTCTTGCCCTCATTCCCGGTAACTGGTAGATTGCTTCGAACATCTCTTGCTTCTTTAATTAGGCACGTTTCTTACTTCAGGGCTAATGTTGGCTCCCGTTGTCTCAGCTAATAGGTTTTTAATACTTTAAATTCTCAGCTGGATTTGTTTTCCTTGGCCATGTTCCATTAAAATTAATCTTTCCTTGTGATGTGTTTGCTGTTGCAGTGGAAGCTGAGGCAAGTTCCAGGTCACCACAGAAAGATGAGCCAGCCCCAAGAGGTGGCCTCTGGCCAAAGGAGTCCAGGTGTTTTGAATTAGAAGTGGGCTGTACTATGTTCCTGGCATGGGATTCCTGGATCAAAATGAACTGTAGGCTAATGAAGTGAGAAATGACTGTGTCCAGCAAGGTTAACTGAGTGGTTCCTGCCTCCAAAATTACTAAGCTTGGCTATAGAGGCCCTCGGAGTTACACGTCTAAATAACTTGCCGCTTTTCTAGCTCCTATGAAAGTGATTCTCCAGGCCTACCTCTCTCAGCCCCTTTCCTAGTTCTCAGCTCACACAACCTAAAGGATGGGAATGCAATAGGAAGTTGGCTATTCTCTAGATATCTCAAAGTCCAGAGAGGTACAAAACATTTTCGGGTACTTTTGAGATACAAAACATGAATTTAATTGGTCTTTAATGACAAGAACACATTGGATATAAGCATATATATTTCATCAACCATATTGTCATGCCCATTTCATAAGTAAGGGAACCAAGATCCAAGAGATTAAGCGATAGCCCCAAAGATGATACAGCTAATTAGTGGCCAGTCTTAGAACATAGGTTTCCTTGCTGCAAAACTATATTCTCTCATATTCTTTCCCCTTCTATGACTTTTTAAAAACTCTTCCAATTTCTCTATTCTATCATTATGAAAAAAATAACAATATGAAAGTTGTAGATTTAAAAATCATCCTGATTTCTGGGTGACAATTTTTATAAATGCTTTTGTAAGAAGCTAAGACTACATATAGCATACAATTATATAAAAGATTGGCAATTTGCATGCCAGTGATAAATATGACCCACACCAAAGTATAGACAGTAGAGTGCCTTCAGTCCAGATCGTATAATTTTGAAATTTATTGAAGGCCTACGATGTGACAGGCACTGTTCTAAGGGCTTACACTAACTCAGTCTTAACACAACCTTATAGAATAGGTATTCATTTTATCCTGATTTTACATTACATTGACAGTAAGCAGCAGAGCTGGGATTTGAACCCGGGCAGGCCAATGCCCAAGTTTGCATATCAAGAGTTCTGTTTTATGCAAGTTCTTAATATTTAGTAAATTAAAATCAGTATCAATATCCTTTGCCCACAGAAACGATTTCTTCACTTTCCATCCAACCAAAAAATGTTACTAGAATAAAATTATCAAATATAATATATGAGATTATTTCTGAATCTTTACCTTCTCAAATTCTGTCTGTAATTTACCTCTCAGAAGCATTTAAAATGGATATATAAACTAATACTTGATCTTGAACCACAGCTGAAGTCAATTTTAGCTAAAATTCTTGAATAGACTTGAGCTGAATTCCTTGAATAAAATATAAGAGATTACAGAGATGTCAGCAATTCCACATTGTTAGCATTTCAGAAATCAAAAGTTATTCTCATCATTTATCAAATTGATTCTAAGTCATTCTATTGAATAACATACAGAATTTAACATTAGCTTGAATAAAATTTCAGTCATTAGCTAAATAATTGGTTTTCACACTTGGAAACATGTTGTTTCTGTATCTTATCACTGTTAATATTAGCCAACTTATTAAGAACAAATTCTGAATTATAAACTTTGGGAATTTACCCAAAGTATTTAAAAAATAGGTCATTCCATTCAGAAGTTAAATGATTTAGTTAGGGAATTAGTCAACAAAACCATCCTCAATTACTCAATTAAAATATCCTACATTATCCTAGAAGAACAGAACCATAAGTGTATTCTCATATTTCTAGACTATGGCTCTCGTGGTATTTAAGGAAAATTATTTCACATCTGATGAAAGCCTGTAAAAGTGAGATTAGTTTTCAGTTTTTCCTGCAAACAGCTAGTACTGCATTTCAGTTTTACTATATAGTTACTATACAGTAAAGTACACTCCTTCTTTTTATATATATATATATCAAAATATTAAGAGGGTACAATGACAATGACTGGTGCTCATAAAGAGGAAAAAACAATTTAATTCTTTTTCAAGAAAATTTATTTTTCTTTTATGAAATCTGTAACTGTTTTTCAAGATGCAAACATAGATATCCTATTATTAGTTGGGGCCTTAACAAACTAATGATGACCTTCTTCTGGAGATGCTAGCTTGTAACGCTAATTTGGATTTTAATGATGATGTGTGCAATGAAAGAGAATTAAATACATGATTGAAAGAATGAAACTACTGTTCTATTTGTCAATTATTTGAACTTACGCTACTTAAGTCCACAGACAATTCTTCTGCTCTTTGTATAAAGTATATTCATCACCATATAAACAATACGGCCTTTTACATTATTTTCTTCTTGTGATACTTTTTATTAAACAAATGGATGAGTCCACGTAGACTAGATTAGAGAAGACACTGCAAATATAATTACACTCCTCATCTCCAATGATAGGAGCCATCACAAGGCATCATGGAAAGAATAGATCTTTTGAAGTTATACCTGAGTTCCAGTCTAGGCTTTGAAACTTCCTACCTGTGTGACTTCTAACAAAGTGCCCAGTCTCTGGGAGCCTCGGTTCCTATGCTAGATACCTTCTACTTGTCCTTCCAGACGCACTGTCCATTCATGTCTACCCTTCTCTCTGTCACAGGACACTGACCTGCAAGGACTATATTTTTACGAATCCTTGCTCACTGGCTTTCCTTCAAGTTTAGCTATGGGGAACCTGTTAGGAGATTGGAGGGGGGAAGTAAGATCGGGTACTCACTTCCTTCCAGCAAAGTCACCTCTAGCCAGCTCTGTCTCTTGATTAAAGGTCACAACCTCTCTCAAGGTATCCTTCTCTCTCAGTCTCTCTCCTTTTAGGATCCAGGGAGCACTCCCACTTTCTCCTCTTGTCCTTTGAGCCAGGGTGTGGTGAGAGCTCTGCTATGACTAGCCCTGGGAGACTGCACTATCCCCTGTGGGTTCCTCATCCTGAGGACATCTTTGTAGAGTCGATTTATTTAGCCATCCTTCATTTACCTAATTCGAGGGTGCCATCAGCCTCCTGCTTAAACCCTGATATAGTTCCCTAGCCTGTACGAATGGAGACAGCTCACCCACCTCACAGGGTTATTGTAAAGAAAGATAAAGGTGGGCAGAGACAGGTAATTCCTTGGCAATCATTATATGCTTATTGTCCTTATAATTCTTTCATTCAATTATAAAATTTCATTACATGCAAAAGTGAATTCATTATATGCTAAGGAGTGGATTGTCAGAATCCTAGGTTTAAAAATTGGTGTAATATCTCTGTGTTACAAAGACTTGAATAATAAAGTGTTGGAGACTCAAGAGGAATCCTACTTTACCACTAGGCAGTTGTTTTTTTCTAGTCACACAACACCTTGTTAGATATATAGAGATTCTTATTCACACAGGCAGTCTATGAGCTATATTGAATCCAGGTATTGGTAATATCTTACTATATATCAGAAGTTAAACATAAATCTTTCACTGTTCCTTATGATCAAGGAATATTATATGGGTTTTAAGCTAATATTCTAGCTTTGAAATCCAATCGTGACAGTTACATTTTATTTCAAACCAAGTTAAGCATATGTTGATTTATAACTTTATAGCAAAATAAACATAGAATTTTTCCTTTATAAATAACATTATTTGTTCAAACAGTTTGCCCAGGTTTTACAAACACTGCTACCCATTTGTATTTGTTTATTTATTGAGCCTACATATGTACAAAATACTTTTATATGTTTAGAATTCACCTTGCATATTTGATAGATAATCACTTTAATAACTTTACAAATCATCCAACTCTTAGAACAGCAATTATTCACCAAACATGACTTGGTTACATTAGTTCAAGAAACCTATTTGCTATCTTCATTTTAAATATGGGGCTGATTATAATAATCACTGGAAGGAATTATGTTTAAATAGATCAAATATTAGAAGAACTCTGAATTTCCTCAGCTGAAAAGGAATATTTTAAAAGGGAATTACAAAAGAGAAGAAAACATCCCTTCTATTTCTAGGTCAATGTAAAAGTATACTCCTTTTTATATATATATATATCAAAATATTAAGGCAGTACAAATATTTTAGGTTACATGGATCACTTTTGTAATGCTCGAGTCCTGGCTAAAGGTGTGCCCATCACACAAATAGTGTTCATAGTACATTAGGTAGGTTTGGCCCCTTCCATCCTCTCCCCTCCCCCTGGGTTGATTTCCACTGAATTTTACTTCCCTCTGTGCACATATGTGCTCATCGGTTAGTTACAACTTTATAGTGAGTGTATGTAGTGTTTGTTTTTCCATTCTTGAGACACTGCACTTAGGAGAATGGTCTCCAGTTTGATCCAGATTGTTGCAAAAGGTATTAATTCATCTTTTTATGGCAAGTAGTACTCCATGGTATACATATACCACATTTTATTAATCTACTCATGAACTGATGGGCACTTCGGTTGTTTCCACATCTCTGCAATTGTGAATTGTGCAGCAGTACACATTCCTGTGCAGATGTCTTTTTGATGAAAAGTCTTTTTGTCCTTTGGGTGAATATCCAATAGTGGGATTGCTGGAATGAATGGTAGGTCTACTTTCAGTTTTTTGAGGAATCTCCATACTGTTTTCTACAGATGTTGCACTAATTTTCAGTCCCGCCAACAGTGTATAAACCATTCCATTCTCTCTGCATCCACACCAGCATCTATTGCTTTTGGACTTTTTGATAAATTCCATTCTAACTGGGATAAGGTGATATCTCATTGTGGTTTTAATCTGAATTTCCCTGATGATTAGTGACATTCAGCATTTTTTTATATGTTTATTGGCCTTTTGTATTTCTTCTTTTGAGAAACTTCTGTTCATGCCTTTTGCCCATTTTTTAATGGGGTTGTTTGGTTTTTTCTCGGTGATTTGCTTGAATTCTTTGTAAATTCTGGTTATTAGCCCTTTATCAGATGTGTAGCTTGAGAATATTTTCTCCCATTCTGTAGGTTGTCTATTTGCTCTGTTGATTGTTTCCTTAGCTATGCAGAAGCTTTTTAGTTTAATCAAATCCCATTTATTAATTTTTATTGTTGCCATGATTACCATTGGGGTCTTTTTCATAACTCTCTGCCTAGGCCATTATCTAGAAGAGTTTTATGTACACTTTTGTCTGAAATTCTTATAGTTTCATTCCTTACATATAAGACCGTTATCCATCTTGAATTAATTTTTGTGAGTGGTGAGAGGTCGGGGTCCTGTTTCATTCTTCTGTATGTGGCTATCCAATTTTCCCAGCACCATTTTTGAATAGGGCGTCTTTTCCCTGGTATACATTGTTGTTTGCTTTGTCAAAGATCAGTCAATTGTAGATAGACGGTTTTATAACTGGATTCTCTGTTCTGTCCAATTGGTTTATGTCTTTATTTTTGCACCAATACCATGCTGTTTTGGTTACTATACCCTTGTAGTATAGTTTGAAGTCTGGTAATGTGATGCCTCCATATTTGTTCTTTTTGCTTAAGATTGCTTTGGCTATTGGGGCTCTTTTCTGATTCCAAATAAAGTATAGAATTACTTTTTCTAGATCTGTAAGGTATTACTTTGTTAATTTCATAGGGATTGCACTGAACTTGTAAATTACTTTGGGTAGTATGGACATTTTAACAATTTACTCTACTTATCCAGTTTACTCTACTTATCCATGAGCATGCTGTGTTTTTCCATTTGTTTGTATCCTCTGCAATTCCTTTCCTCAGAGTTTTGTAGTTCTCCTTGCAGAGATCTTTCACCTCCTTGGTTAAATATATCCCTAGGTATTTTATTTTCATTGTAGCTATTGCGAATGGTATTGAGTCTTTGATTTGACTCTTGGCTTGACTGTTATTGGTATATAGAAATGCTACTGATTTTTGTACATTGATTTTGTATATTGAGACTTTGCTGAATTTATTTATCAACTCCAGGAGACTCCTGACAGAATCTTTGGGGTTTTCTAGATACAAGATCATATCATCAGCAAAGAGTAATATTTTTACTCTTTCTTTCCCAATTTGGATACCCTTAATATTCTTCTCTTGTCTGACTGCTCTGGCTAGGACTTCTAACACTATGTTGAATAGAAGTGGGCACCCTTGTCTTGTTCCAGTTCTTAGGGTTAATGCTTTCAACTTTTCCCCACTCAGTATGATGCTGGCTGTGGGTTTGTTATATATGGCTTTTACAATTTTGAGACATGTTCCTTTCATGCCTGGTTTATTGAGGTTTTTATCTTGAAAGGGTTCTGGATTTTGTCAAATAGTTTTTCTGCATCTATTGAGAGGATTATATGGTCTTTGTTTTTGCTTTTGTTTATGTAGTGAATTGCATTTATTGATTTAAGTATGTTGAACCATCCTTGCATCCCTGGGATGAAGACCATTTGGTCTTGGTGGATTATTTTTTGATGTGCTGTTGAATTTGGTTTGCTAGTATTTTATTGAGGATTTTTGTATCTATATTCATAAGGGATATTGGTCTGTAGTTTTCTTTATTTGTAGTGCCCTTTCCTGACTTGGTATCAAGGTGATACTGGCTTTATATAATGAGTCAGGGAGGAGTCCCTCCTTCTTGATATTATGGAATGATTTTTGTATTATAAGTACCAGCTCTTCTTACTAGGTCTGATAGAATGCAGCAGTGAATCCATCTGATCAAGGGCTTTTTGTTGTTGTTGTTGGGAGGGTTTTTATTACCATTTTGATCTCACTGTTTTGTTCTTTATACTACACTGATTGTTGAATATTCATCAAGGCGTTTTGTGTGTTATAAATAATACTAAGCACTTTACATGTATTACCAAATTCAATCTTCATGACTTTCTAAGATAGGGTGTAAATGAGGAATTGCATTTGATTGCATTTAGTAGAAAACCTAAATAATACTGACAACTAAATAATGGTACCGTTTTTGCATGTAACAAGAGGTCCAAAAGTATGGTCCCAAGCTGGTGCTCCATGATGCCCACAGTGACTCCATCTCCTTCAAGATGTATACTTGATCCACAACTTCGTATTTACAAAATAACTTAAAGTTTCAACCATTACATCCATCTTCTGGGCAGAAACAAGAAGAAGAGAAAAGAGTAAGGGCAAAAAGGCACCAGCCAGCTAATTGTCCCCCCATCAAAGCCCCAAAGTGACAACTTCTGCTTACATCTTTATGCCATTCTGCAAAGAATTCTGAGAAATGTAGTTATACAGCCAGGCACATTGCCAATGTCATCAAATTTATGGTTCTTTCAATAAGAAAGAATGGGAGAATAGATGTTGGTTAGGCAGCCAGCTGCTTCTTCCATAGAGTCAGTTCTATTGTTCATCTCTACTTTATAGATGAAGAATTTAAGCAACTTTCCTTTGGATGTACCACTAATAAACAGAGCTGGTAGTACCGCTAAGACTAGACTCCTTCTTGGCCATACTATAACATGTATGCTTTTCATTTTATTAAAATTAATATATTTACAAATCATAATGTGCTAAATATAGCAACACCATGTTACTATATTTGCCATAGAAAAAGATAATATATTTTTCTATTCTCCTCATGCCAAGAGTTAAGCCTCAAATCTTTCCCTAGCTTTATTTTAAACATTTTCAAACCTACAGAAAAGTTGTAAGAATACTACAAGAAATATCCTTATACCCTATATATTCTTATACCTTATACTCAGATTTACCAACTATTAAAATTTTATATTTGTTTTTGTCTCTATTTATACATATCCATACATTTATACATACATACATATATACTTATATATGTACACAAACATACACATGACAGAGTCACTACCTGGCCCAGGCTGGGCTCAAATCCCTGGGCTCAAGCATTCCTCCCACCTTAGCCTCCTGACTATGTATATATTTTAACCTGAACCATTTAAGAGTTACTAGCAAACAAACAAAATTACCCATCGTGGCAAAAACTTCTGATCATATCTGCTAATAACAAGGGCATTATCCTGCATCACTACATAAAATTTTCATCAGGAAATATAATATTACCACAATAATATTATCTATTATATGATCCATATTCAATAGTCCCCACTGTCCCAATACTGACCCAGGACTTAATCAAAGATCACACACTGCATTTTGTTTCCCTGTCTCTTTAGTCTTTTTTAATCGGAACAGTTTCTCTACCTTCATTGCCTCTCATGGCATTAATATATTTGAAGAACCCAGGCAGTAGTTTTGTAGAATGCTACTCAAATTGAATTTGTCTGATTTGTCCTCATAATGAGATGCAGATTAAACATTTTTGAGAAGAATAGCTCTATTCTTCTTGGTACATTACGTTGGAGACTTTTTTGCTCTCACTGATGATATTTTGATCACTTGGCTACGGCAATATCTGCCAGCTGTCTAAAATCTCATAAAAGTAACTTTTCCCTTTTGTAATTAGTAAGTAATATGGGGGTTAATATTTTGAGACTGTTTAAAGTATTACTCCTTAATAGTCTTTCATTCATGATTTTAGCATATGGGGTGATTCTTGCCTAAATCAAGTTATTACTATAGTGGCTGCAAAATAGTGATTTTTCTATTTATACTATTCATTTCTTCCACATTTATATTTGGCATCCTTCTATACAGATAGGATTTTTATTTTTGTTTTTTAAAATTTTGTTTAGTACCATCATAAACTCATCAAATTCACCCTTGTTATTATTGATTTTGATGCTCAAATTTTCCAAAATTTGGCCAATGGGAACACTTTTAAGGTAATTCTTGTATCCTTTTGACATGTCCCCATCATTTTTTGAGCAATTTATTTCTTCTGTACTCACCTTATACTTCCCTTATTTTAGCCCTGTAATTGGTCATTTCTCCAAAGACTTCTTTTTACTGGGGAATGGTATTAGAAGGCAAAATATGGTAACCAAATGTGCTTATCAACAAAGGATGTTCTTGCTTCTAGACCCCTTTAATAGTCAGAGTTTTGTTTTGTTTTACCTTATTTTGTTTTGTTTTTAATCACTAATATCTCTAATTCCAATCCAACACTACAGGATTCTTCCTCTTGTTCTTTCATTCCCACTGAAGGTATATAAGGACTTGTGGTCAAAAATTAGTTGGATTCCTTTTTATTCTATTCTCTGTGCTTATGCTATCTACTTAGTTTTATTTGTTTACATTTGTATTCAAATTGAGGGCTTTTCCCATCGTTATTGATGTAAGATCATTTTATAAGTTGTTATACCACTTACAAAACAACCAAACAATAATCTGATATAGTAAGCCTATCAGTATTACCTCTTTTTAAAAACTTTTATTTTGTTTTTAAGTGACAAATAATAATTGTATATATTTATAAGTTACAATGTGATGTTTCAATTAGTATGTCTTTTAACAAGTAATTTTGCTTCATTAAAATGCAAAGAATTTCTTCATTGATTTAGATATTTGCTTAGATCAAGACTGAAAAAAATCTGAAGAGTTCATTATAATCAATGAGGTAGTTTCTGTTCATGTGTGTATGTGCTATTGCTTGAAGAATAAAATAAATGGTAACAATGAAGTGAATTAAAACAAGTGTTTGCAATCGAGGAAAAAGATGGAGGGCAAAAATTTGTATGCAAAGGACTTTCATTCGATTTACATGCAAAGCACATCAATCAACAAACTTAGATAAGCAAGAAATGTAACTTTACTTTTTCAGCCAGGCCTGATACCAAGCTAGTATGTACCGACACAGGCATGGCAGACATTAAATATTAAAATCTTTCATTATCAGTTCAAGCACATCCTTCTCCACTGCCACAGCCACCTTAGGCCTATTCCACAAACCCCAAGCCCTCTAAATGTCTCAGCAATTTAAAAGATGATGTCAGGCACAGCAGGCAGCCCTCAGGATTTTTCAGCCAACATCTGTTGTAATTGGTTGGTACCAATCAGACAGTTGCTAAATATTTAATATTATCCTTGTCTTTATTTAAATTTAATTTCAATTTTTAGTGCCCATTCCACTGAGTGGCAGAAAAAATGTCATTTATGCCAAGGTTCTCATCCTCTTTCCCAGGGGTTATACCTAAAGTTCTTAGGTTATATCTAAGAAAGCTTCATTAGTACAAAAGCACTGGATAGGCTATCTTAAAATAAAAGTGGCAGAATCTTGACCTTGGTATTGTTTTCTGTCCACATGGTAGCCACCAAGACATCCTCGCAGCTGTTGGGACCATTGGTTACTAATTATTGGTGTTAGTGGGTCCCTGCTGCCTCCCCTCTTTTTCCCAGCCTACATCTGCAGGTTCTCAGGGCATCACCTGAACTGCTCTTAGGAACACAGAAAGAATCCTCCATCTACACAAAGCAGGTATCTGCAGAGCCAATGGAGCCTGTGTTATCCCATTGGTTTACATCAGCATTGTCCAGTAGAAATATAATGCAAGCTGCAAACATAATTTAAAATTTTCTAATATGCATATTTAACACATTGACTGCTACACTGGAAAAATCATTTTTTACTTGGGGCCACGGTGTTTTATTATTAAAATAGAATAAAAACTTCTAAAACAAAATGATCCTTTCTAATTTAATGAAAAATTGGTTATTTTTTATTGTTTTCTGTGTGTGAGTTATATGCAGCTTGAAAAATAGTTCTCATGGCTCCCAAAGTGAAGTTACATATGCTTCACAAGGCCCCAGGCTCAAAACTAGCGTGAGTTAAATATAACTCACATGGCAGTTAATGTGTTAAAAAGTATAATAAAACAGTTGAAATTTGATTTTAATAATGTACTTTATCTAATCTATTATCATTTCAACATGTAATAAATATAAAAAATTATTGAAGAGATCTTTTATATTCTTTTTTTGTGCTAAATTTTTTAAATCTGGGGTTCATTTTATATATTACAGCACAATTTGGACTACCCACATTTCAAGTACTCAAAAGCCACATATACATTTCAAGTCAAAAAAAGCCCATGTGAATGTTGCTTCTATTCCCACTCAGTGCTGGGAACAGAATTTCTCTGGAATCTTACTTCCTTCCTGGGTAATACCTCATCTGCTGGACCTCTCTGCTCTCGTATTGTCTGAACTTACCTGGAGTTTCTATATTGCTTCCCTCAACCACTCCCGAACACAGCTTGCAGTCTGGAAGGCATGGGGCCCTTTCTGAAAGATGTTCTGGCATCCTTTTTTGTTATGCACTGTCATTCTTTCCCTGAAACACACTATGAATCAAGGGAGAAGAGTTTGAAATAAAAGGAAACAGAGAAAAAGCCCTGTTAATTTTTCAAAGTATTTATTTAGTTCCTACTCTAAACCAGAATTCACTTAAATGTACCACAGCATCTGCACCTGAGGAAATTATAGTGATCGCAACTGGACGTCCCAGATTCCCTGGGAAAACTCCAATTTATGTCTTTTCCTGGCCTGATTAATAGCTCTCCCTTTCTCTCTCAAAACTATCTTGGTTTGGATAATAAAAGATAGTCATCTAATTATAGTCTGTATATGTTATTAGATTATTCCTCATACAACCCTATAAAATAAATAATATTGTCCAAGTTTGGAAATAAGGAAACCTAGCAGCAGGAGGAATTAAGCATTTGCCCACAGTCACAAAGTCAATCCAGGGCTAGAACTCATTTAGTCTCCCTGACATGAAAGCCCATGTTCTTTCTCTTCCATTACACCTAGCAGTAGGTCGTCCTTAGGCCCTGTAGGATTGAAAAAACGTTCTTTGGGGATTTTCCACCTTAACTCCAACTTCACTGCCGCTCAGCTGTCAGCTGGTGGAAAACTAGTCCCTGAAATGTTAACAGCAAGTCTACCCCGTCCCAAAGTGGTTTCTAGGCCCAGTAAACCAGTTTAATAGTTCACGAAACAGCACTAATAACTCTAAACTTTCAAGTGCCAGGTTCACTCAGGGAGAAAATTAAGAGAATTTTGATGACTTCGCATATCGTTGGTCACTAAGGTTTGGAACTCTATAGCAGCGAGCTGCAAAACTGAGCAGGCCAATTAAATAAAAGAGCTATACGCAAACTGCCTAACGCCTAACCTCAGGGTGCATGGAGTTCCTTCAGAAACTGGCAGCGCTGTCTAGAGGTAGCCATGGACAGCACAGGAGCCTCAGTGGGCCAGTGATTTGTCAGATGGGGATTTACTGCTTGAACAGACAGGCAGCAGTGGTCCCAAATAAGGGACTTAGTGGAACAAAGAACGTTTTTTCAGGTGGAGAGGTAATGAGAGGCGGAGAAGAAACAGAAACAGAAAAACTACTCACACCAGAGGCGAGGATGAGGCAGGAGGAGCGGCGCAGAACTGACCCGGAAGTCGAAGGCGGTTCCGGTTCTTGCTCCGGAGGATGCAGGCTCTGACTGGCCCGCGGAGTGTCAGCTGTCTTTGCGCCCTCCTCGCTCTCCCCGCCAACAGCAGGCTCCATCTCCTGGGAAGATTTACTTTGGGCACAGTGGTTGGAATGTATCTGGCTTAGATCTATGATACACTAAACATATGCATCTGGCTAAAAAACTTGGAGAAATTAGAAAGGACTTGGTTACCAAGAAGAAACCCCCTAGTTCCTGAGGCCAACCCCAGCACCGCCTTCGGGATACGCTGATTCTACCGCTCTTGAGGACATCCTTTATCATCTGAACCAAAAGCTTTTGTTTTCATCTCCAGCCTTAGCGGTTTGCTTTGTTAGACCCTGTGTTACTTTAGAGCCAAAATGGGGCCCCAAGTTAACACACTAAATGCCATGTGAAGTGTATTTAACTAAAGTTAGTTTTGAGCCGGGGGCCTCATGAATCATATGTAGTCTCATTTCTCTGACACAAATTCGGTAAGTATGGTGTGAGTCACATACAACTCAATTGGAGTGCAGGATAAAAATTGATTCTACTGCTGTGTGAGTTGCATATAACTCACTCACAGAAGACAATAAAAAATAGCAAATTTGTCATTAAATTAGAAAGGATCGTTTTGTTTTTCAAGCTTTTATTCTATTTTTGTAATAAAGCACAGTGGCCCCAGGGAACAAATTTTCTAGTGTGGTAGTCAATGTGTTAAGAACTATCCTTAACGTTTCCAACATCCTCACCTCTTCCCATATCCTCTTTCCAGCTGTTTTGGAAGTTCTGAGGCTGGATTTAGGGTGTTAGATTAGTAAACATGGCCTTCAATGTGTAGTCGCTCCCTTATCCTTTGGGATTTCTACTACCTTTCGTCAAAGGGAAAATTGAGTTTTGTATAGATGATCAGATAGAAATAATGCTGATTTCACAGTTTAGCAATTGTAATGGGTGCTTGTTAAATATTTGGTGCTAAATTATGTTGTTTTAAAGTACTTGAAATTAATATCTAGAAGCCAGTTTCTGGCAAATTATTTATTTTATGCTGTTGTCACACAGCTTCATAGTTGCTAATTTAACCAATAAATCAATTTGCTCTTCATTAACTGAGAAACTGTATTCTGCAAATCCTGGAAGGAAGGAAGAATTTAAATATATGAACAATAATGGTCTTTGTCCCAAAAGAGTATATAGTCTATTTAGTATGCATGTTTTTCCTTAATGATGTATTTGATCTGACTCTTTTCCCTCAAAAGAATCATACTTGAGATTACAGGTACATTTGACATTACATGATGGATAAAGGAGAAGTTGTCTATAAAGAAAACTTCATGCTTTTCACATTTAAAAAATGTATTTATATTATAACTTTACAGTGATTGTCATAAGAAAAGTGTGGCCCAATGTATAATAAAATCAGCATCTCAAAAAGGAGAATTTCTGCTTCTCTTCACAACTGATGCTTTGTTTTTTACTGTAGTCAGAAATTATCCTTGTAATTTGTGAGATGTATAATCAGCTCATATGTTTTTACTTAGAAAAATATTTGAATAGGTAACTTTTACCATGGATCAAGATACAAAAGTGATTTCATATAAAGGGCCTCTCCTAACCCTGTCCTCCAGCTCTTAGCTCCTTTTTGGCAGTCACTATTACCATTTTCCTGTATAGTTTTGAGAAAGAGTCTGTGCCTAAACAAACAGGTGTGCATGGGGACTTTTTTACACAAACGGTAACAAAGTAGTATACAAAGAGGTCGCCCCTTGCCCTTTTTTTTAAATTGTGACCATTCCCTATCAGTATGTAAGGAACAAGGAACTTCACTCCTATTTTGGCTACATAAGATTTTATGGAATGTATATACCATATTTGTTTAATCTGCTACTGATGAATGTTTAGGTTGTTCTTTTGCTATTACAGTGATAGCCTTAAACCTAAATTTGCACTGAATGTAGCTAAATACTCATTTCCTTAGGTGTTTTGTTTCAGAGAGCCTGTTGGGCAGCTTCACTGGTAGTGCCATTTCTGAAGACATTTTAACAGAACCAATAAACTGGAAGAATTATTTAGAGCACCTTTTTTCAGATGGCGGTGGAAATGATTCTAAATGTGGTTATAAAATAAAGTTATTCTGCTTCTCTTTGAAAAAAAAAAAAAAGAGTGCAGAGAAAAATCCAGACAGTTAAAAATTCCATAAAATAGTACTAAAGAGAGAAATTTTGAAAGACTAAATGTAACCTGGGCTTGCAGGAGCTTAAATACAGCATCACCAGCTTCAGTAATGGAATAAATAAGTTTAAGCACTGACCACTTTTTCCCTGTCCCTAGTGGAGGCAAAAAGAGAAGGAATGAGATTCAATGTAAGCAACAGGGAAAGGTTGGGCATAATAAATAACTTCTGCGTAGTAAGGACCAGACTGGATTTTAAATACTACCTAACTACTGAGGATCCTCCTGTTACAGTTCAGAAAACAGACAGGAAGGAAAGTGACCAGGGTGCTATTTGAGCACCCTGAGAACTATTATTCACTGCAGGAATCTGGATAGCAAAAAACAAAAAAAAAAGTGTTTATAAATATTATTACTACATGTGTGCTCCGTTTCTTCCAATTATATTAAAAACAGCTGCTATCAAGGAACAAACATTTGGGTCGTTCTGGGGCTGTGATTTTCAATTCCAGAATGTACCAATAAATATGACATTTAAACAGTGCTTTCAAAGCCTTAAATAGAATGTTTAAATTAAGAGAGGGTTTGTTCTCCCACATTTTTCTTCTCATTCTGGCATCACCTTTGACTCTGGTTATGTTCCCCTCAGGACAAGACTTAAAAACCTGAATTATGAGGAGACTCTTTTCCCAACCCAAACCTTACACCTCTACCCCTCCATCCCCAGAGCCCCGTAAGTCTGCTAAGATTGAAATTCGCTTGCAATGACGTGCTGATAAATCAGGTGGGCATCAGGGAGCTCAGGTTTGTAGCATTTGCTGGTTTTCATAGTGTAAATACTCCCACCATGGCTGATTTCAAGGACAGTTATATTTAACAAACAGCTTGCAAGATTCCTAAAAACTTTAGGGTGGTTTTCATGAGCTTGTGGGGACAAATCCATCACATCACTGGCAGGGGAAGTTTTGTGAATCCAATTCTCTGCCCCACACAAAAAAATATGCCAAACCTTTGAGTAGTCTTATACAAAAACAACTACAATAAAAATAACATCTGCCCCTTGGTAACTATGCGCCAAGCTTTGAAGTACTTTAGATAATATATAGAGATTATTGATCCCCACAAGAACTGTATGAAGCCATTATCATTATGTCCAGGAATAAAAGCTCAGGAGACTGATAATCCGAGCAAGGTCACAGATATTGGAAGTTACAGCAGCAGAATTCAAACTCAGGTCTATCTGATCCAAAATCCATGGTGTAACCCCTTCCCTATCCCAGTCCCTTTACTGTGAATCCAGTTATCCTAATGGCCTTTCAAAATCCCTGCTCACCTCTATGCAGTACTTTCCTGCTACTTTTTCTTCACCTGCGTTGTGGTCCCAGTTACTTTTTCTCTTATTCCCTATCAAGGAATGTTTGCTAATGGAGGGCAGGGCTGTGTGCTAGGCATCTTTATATACAAATAGTGCCCTGTGAGTGCTCTATTAATGTAATAATTATTTAATTCATAGATTCAAACAGAGTCCATGTCAGCTTTATTCCAGTTGTTTAGAACACTCAGCATGTCACATTCCCTGGGCACCCAATCTTTGGGATTAAGGTCAGGGCTGGTAACAAGAAGATACATTAGAGCCTTAAGTTGAAGTTTGATTATAAGACACTGCTACCACCTCCATTGGGTTTAAATATACACACACACACACACACACACACACACACACACACACATATGTATATAAAGGTTAGAAGAAATGAAAGACTTAATATTCCTAGTTCATAGATGACCTGGGTCTGTCACCTATATGTATATCTCATACTCTTTAAAATGCAAAATTTTAAAACAGTCATTTATTGCTTCTCTGCCCCCTAAATGATTAAGTGTCACCTCTCCAGACTCAAGGCTATAACTAGTCACCCTGACTCCCAGCTCCTTGACCTATAAAATAGGCTCATAAAAATTACAGCCTGGAAAGCAACATCTGGAACAACCCATGGACAAGGCTGATAAATCATTTTATAAATTCATAAAAACTTAAGAGGGTTTTCATTTTAATAATAATAATCACACTTCAAAAGAATCTCAGTAAGTACTTTGAAAAATGAGGCACAGTGGGGTTTTTAAGTAGCAATGTCTAATAGCATATTTCTAAGTATTTGGCTTCCTTTCATAATGTGTAAATTAGTTAGGCAAGTTAGCCTGAACTTTTAACGCATGTGACACATGTGAAATCCATGAGATGTTAAGTTGGATGTTGGTTAGAATGTGGAAATCTGACTCAGATCACTTTTTCCACAGGTACTTCCACCTCTAGGTGAGCATCTCCTTTGCAGTATATATGTGTTCCATGTCTCCTTTGGCTGACTCCAATGGCCAAGATAAGAATTTTATGGATATCCCAATTGGATATTTTTGTGGCATGCCTGTGAATGACTATTAAATCAAACCAGGAGATATTCTTTCCACATATACCTTTCTTTCAATATATGGTACAGAAGTATTTTAGCAAGTTTCTTTTGAAAGACTTTTTTATTTGCTTCTCTGAATTAATCAAAGTGCCTTGCACATAGAAGGCCATCAGCAGTATTGTCTGACTAACTATTGACCTTTACTTCTGGTAAGACTGCTGAGGTGAGAGGCAGGGATTCAGATTTTATTAGCTTAGAATATCTTTTCTGCCAATGGAGAGTTGAGCGTATCACCTTTAAATACAAGATAGTACATTATTTTTTAGCTTAGAACTTGTGTCAGAAGGATCCTGATTTAATATGTATCTCAGTATTTCCTTTCGGCCCTCATAGATACATTAAAACAGAATTTTCCCTTTACAGTAAGTTATAAAATTACAGCTTCCTAAGTATTTCTAGACAATGCATACTGTATATCTCATTTCAAATACTTTGTGATTTAAAACTCTACCCAGTTTTCCACTCTTAAAGTGAAGAACAACTTTGAGTGTATGGTGATAAGCTACTTTTAATTAGAATGCTTTATTTATTCATTCTTCCTAGCAATTTCATAGTCATAAAGTATAAACAATTTTTCAAGCATTAAAAGCATTTATGGAAGAAGAAAACATCGTATATGGGCTTCTTGTCCTTCCTAAAGTATTGTTTATATGTCATTTCTTTTTTTTTTTATTTCAGAATATTACGGGGATACAAATGTTTAGGTTACATACATTACCTTTGGCCCACCCAAGTCAGAGCTACAAGCATGTCTGTCCCCCATACAGGGCACACTGCACTCATTAGGTGCGAATATACCCATCCCTTCTTTCCCCCTCCCACCTGCCCGACACCCGATGAATGTTACTACTATATGTGTTCATAAGTGTTGATCAGTTAATACAAATTTGATGGTGAGTACATGTGGTGCTTGTTTTTTCTTTCTTGTGATACTTCACTTAGTAGAATGGGCTCCAGCTCTATCCAGGGTAATACAAGACGTGCTAGATAATCATTGTTTTTTGTGGCTGAGTAGTACTCCATGATATGTATATACCACATTTTATTAATCCACTCACTTATTGATGGGCACTTGGGTTGTTTCACAGCTTTGCAATTGTGCTGCTATAAACATTCTAGTGCAAATGGTTTTTTTATAGAGTGTCATTTTTTTCCTTTGGGTAGATGCCCAGTAATGGGATTTCTGGATCGAATGATAGTTCTACTTTTATGAGGTATCCCCATATTTCTTTCCATAGAGGTTATACTAGTTTGCAGTCCCACCAGCAGTATGTGAGTGTTCCTATCTCTCTGCATCCATGCCAACATTTGTTGTTTTGGGACTTTTTGATAAAGACCATTTTCACTGGAGTTAAGTGACATTTCATTGTGGTTTTGATTTGCATTTCCCTGATGATTACAGATGTTGAGCATTTTTTCCTGTTTTTTGGCCATTAGTCTATCTCCTTTTGAAAAGTTTCTGCTCATGTCCTTTGCCCACTTGTTAATAGGGTTGTTTGATTTTTTCTTGCTGATTTTCCTGAGTTCTATATGGATTCTAGTTATCAGCCCTTTATCAGATGTGTAGCATACGAATGTTTTCTCCCATTCTGTAGGTTGTTTGTTTGCTCTTGTGATAGTTTCCTTGGCTGTACAGAAGCATTTTAATTTGATCAGGTCCCATTTATTTATTTTTCTTGTTGCTGTGATTGCCTATAAGGCATTTCATTTCCCCAAAAATGAGAAGCTGGAGTTTTCCATACCTTGACTAGATACAGTCTAAGATGTTTTCTAAGTAGTAATGTCATACTTTACAATGATCATAAATTCCATTTATGGTTTCTATAAAATTAGATTCATATTCATGCAAATAAAATAGCTTATAACGTGTTTTCCCTTTTTGAGATTTTTCTTTTCTCAGTATGAAGTGAGGAGAGGTCGATCAGGCCACTGGTGGCAAAGCTACTTCACTGTCTGGTAAGCATGAAATTAGTGGTCAAGTTGATGCTAGTGGTAGGCATCTCCCAAAGATGTCCACATCCTAATCTTGGGACCTGTGAATATGTTAGGTTACATAGCAAAGGGGAATGAAGGTTGTAGATATAATTAAGGTTGCTAATCACTTGACCTTAAAGTAGAGAGATTATCCCAGATAATCTGAGTGGGCCCAATGGAACCACAAAAGTCCTTAAAAACGAAGGATGGAGGCCAAGGAGGAGAGTCAGAGAAAGAAATGTGATGATGAAAGCAGGGTCAGAGAAATGCCAAGTTACTGGGTTTAAAGAGGGAGGAACAGGGACCACAAGTCAAGGAATGTGGGTGACTACTCAAAGCTGGGAAATGCAAGGAAATGGATCTCTCCTAGAGTGTGTTTCTTCTAGAAAGAAACACGGTTCTGCCAATACCTTGATTTTAGCCCAGTGAGACACATCAGACTTCTCACCTCCAGAACTATAAGATAATAAATTGTTGTTTAAAGTCACTGAACTTGTGATAATTTGTTAGAGCATCCGTGGAAAACTGCAACCATGCTTAATGAATAGAAAGAGCCCACTCTCCAGGGCATCAGAGAGAATTCAGTTAGAGCAGGGCCTGCCAAAGCCAAATGGCTAAACACAGCTGCTTGCAGCAAGTGCTGAGACTCTGATAAAATGAGCCAATTCTGGAGATTGGTTGCTCAATGATGTGATGTACTTAACACTACTGAACTGTACATTTAAAAATGCTTAAGATAGTAAATATTATGTATATTTTATCACAATTAAAAAACAGACAAAAAAAATAAGCCAGAAAAGCTTAGAAAAAGTTTCATATGCCCTGAGTACTGTTATGTCCAGGATTGTTATTTCACAATGGGAAAATTAAACAGAAGAAATATTCTTTCCTCACATAGGACCAGAGGAAAAAAACGAAAAAGCAAAATGACGCTATTCTCTTTGGTGACATGTACTTTATTTTTAGATAAGGAGAGAAACACCTGCAACCCCTACTTGTGTAGATTGGGGAGCCCAGACCATTACATTCACTCACCCCTTCGCCTTGAGAGTCAGCAAATGTGAAATGCAGAGAGGCATCGTTATTACCTTCTGAAAGCCTAAAGTCCTCTAGTCCTCAATTCACAAGCCTAGACCAAAGGGACAGATCAAACTCCTCCTGTGAGAACATGTAAAATTAAAGAATGAGGAAGGGAAGAGGCTAGGTAGAGAGATGGGGAAGGAGAGAGTGTCTTTGCAGGACAACGTCCTTTCAGGGATGCAACAGCACTTTCTTCCAAAGGAATCGGTAACTTTGTCCCATTCCAGCCTTTATGGTCTACACTCTATGGAAATCTCTGACTTGTCAGAAAAAGAGTGTGGTAGAGCTACAATTAGATGCAAGTGCTTGGTCTCTGGGGGACTAGTTCCTCACGAGGGAGGAAGGATTTAGGCAAAGCACAGTAACTTCTCTCTAGTCATTGTGCGGGCTCCAGGAGAGATGAGCTTAGAGGCCTGTATCAGTCAGGGGTTTCTACATTCATATATGCATATTTATACACAACATATATATAGTAACTATTATAAATATGAGAGAGAGAAATAGAGAGAAAGGGAGATTAATATTTTAAGATATTGGCTCACATAATTATGGGAGCTAGCAAATGTGCAGGGCAGGCCAGCAGGCTGGAAACTCAAGCAGAATTTCTATGGAAACCCTCTTGAGGCTTTTAATGGATTGAAGGAGACCTGCCTACATGATGGAGGGTAATCTCCTTTACTGAAAGTCAAATAATTGTAAATGTTAATCAAATCAGACAAAATACCTCCTCCACAGAAATACCTAGATTAGCATTTGAAGAAACAACTGGGCACCATAGCCTAGTCAAGTGGACACCAATAGGTGGCCATCTCAAGGGGCCCCAGTTTCCTGTGCTTTTCCTACTCAGAGGGAGCAGGGTATGAAGCAGAGAAACCTATAAGCTGCAGTGACAGAAATGACCCCATGAGTTCAAGGGCAGAGGGGCATATTTCCCTGACTGCCTCTGCCCCTCAGTGTGTGCCAGAAAGGAGTACATTTTGAAACAGAGAGGTTGTACATTCCCTAGTTACCGTCACCAAATACAAATTTTGATGAATGCATATGGCATTTTGCCAAAAGAATTAGAAGATACACTGACTGTTTCTCCAACTTTTCCACAATAAAATAAATGTTATATCTTCTTGTCATTGTATATTTTGATGTCTTCTGATTGTAAAAGTAATGTATACTCATTGTAGAATATTTGGAAACTTCAGAAAAGTGGAAAGAAAAATCACCCTCATAATCCTGCTACCAGAGACAACTGCTAACATTTAATGTAGTCTTACCAGATAATTGTTTTTAATTGTATTTATCTAATGTATCCACAAAAATGTTTCTCCCAAGAATAAATATTTTCACCAAAGGACTAAGACAAAAGATCTCCAATTGCCTAATAAATATATCTCAGTTCCATTTATCTTTCTTTCTAAAACTCTGGTTGATATGTTTCAAAGCAGTGGTTTTTCCTTTCATTTTCAATTTCATCTTACGTGCTTTTATGCACAACTAAGTATCTAGTTGTAATCACCATAGGCATAGTCTCAGGGTATATTTGCTGCAGCATTAATTGACTCTATACCTTTGTAATTTCTGCAAGGGTCTGAAAGAATCATCAGCTGAAAGTTAAACATTTATAACATCCTTCTCATATTAGATTGACAAAATATTAAATATTCTATTTATGAAAAAAATTTAAGTGGATCTCATAAAAAGTTTTTAAATGTCTAAAACATATCTTGTTTCTTGCTCCCTCTCCCTTTCTGTTTTTCATTTTTTAGAAATATCTCAAAGTTACCTTCCTTTTTCTCCTTCGTTTCTATACTACTTGTGGAAAGAGAATCATGTAATTTATATATGTAGTATTTAAGTTTATATACACTTCCATTCTTTTTGTCTCACTTTCTGGGTCTTCTGTTTTCAGTGGCATACTGATAACAGAAAATATGAGGCCCAGTACCCAAGAATAATAGAATTAAAAGTAGCTTGTGTTGTGTGCAGCTTTGTAGTTTACAGAAGCTGTCGATTTGAATAGGAACTCTTCATTCTCCCCCAACACCGTCTCCTCCTGTGTTTTCTTCTTCCATCTCAGGCACGAACATTCGCCTGTTATGACAACATAACCTTCAAGAGCTCCTTGCCCTGAGGGAAAGAGCAAAAAGTTCCTGGATCTTTCTCCCAGTACCTCAAGAAATCTATCTCTTCAGGCTCTGCCTGATCCTTATTCCAAATCCATCTTCTCTAACTCCTGTCTCAGGTGCTTCCTTCTATAACGACTTCTTTGGTGTGGTGCTTTTGGTTTGGACTTTTCGTTTCATTTCATTCTGGCTTTAGCCCTGGATACTCTTACCTTTTCCAAAGCTTCAGGCTCCTTAGACCAGGAGGCAGTCCCACTTCCAGCCCTAACACAGAGCCAGACTAGGGAAAGCTCCACCCAGGAGGGTACTCAGGCACCACATATGCCTGGAGAATCAGGACCAGCCAGTCGCCTAAATCATAAATGAGGAAGTTATCCCACACTCCATCCTCTCCTGCACTGCTTGCCAGCCTCATACTGCCTCTCCCCGTTCAACACACACAAACACACACACACACACACACACACACACACACACACACACACACACACACACTCAAATGCCAAGGTCCGTTGGCTGGACCTCTTGATTATTTCTGGAATTTATCTTCTGCTTTACATCTTCATATGCCAGTCGCTAGATTTAAGCCCTCATCATTTCTTACTTAAAATTTTGCTGTTGTTTATCTACCTTAGGTCAGGCTGCCTGGAAACAATCTCTGAAACGGAGATTTCTGTGTAGGAAGTTTATTAGGGAATGCACTAGGAGTGATACCCGAAAGGAAGTGACAGCATTGTGCAGGAGAAACCAAACTGTGATGCCAATACAAGAAAGGCCTCAGCTCATCCACAGGAGCTCTGAAGCTAAGATGGCTCTCAGAATTGCCCCAGATTGAGGAAAAGGGGCTGGCCACCATAGAAGGACCAGTCGTTGAATGTGGGCTCTCCCTAGGAGTCTCATCCTGAAGGGGTGATCTGGGCAGTATACAACAACATCCACTATAGCTTACTCTCTGAAAAAGTGGTCAACCAGTGTTCCAGGTCTAGTCGCCACATTGTTGCCATAGTAATAATTTTTAAACACCGGCAAGAACATGCCATTATCCATTGAAAAATGTTTCAATTCTCGGCTATGCTTCTCAGAGAAATCCCAATTCTTGACTTGGCTGAGAAACCCAATGAGATCTGGCCCTGCAAACCTTACAGCTGCATATCCTACCACATCCCTAAGGCAGCCTGAGATCCAGTCACACCATCTACATAATCTGTTTTACCCTCATGCATTTGCTCCTTCTCTTCCATCTGTCTAGATCAATGGTTCTCTTTTATCCTAAGTCAAATTTTCAAACTGTAGAAATTTTAACCTGTCTGTTTGTTTCTAAATGAAAAGAGACTAGGCAATTTCTAAGACTCAGAATGGGGAGAAATATTCAACCAGATTGGTTTAAAAAGAATAGAATGAATGCTAGTTTAAAAAAGAAAATGTTAATGACTAGAAAGTTTCTGTCTTTGTGTGGAACCTATGGTTATCAAGTAAAACCTTCAAGAATTATTAGCTAAAGCAACAATGTCAGTTATCTGGTACATCTTTACCAGCTAGAGTCTGCCAGATGTTGTACATGCATCATTGCTCATGTTCGCAACACTAAACATTTTCACCATGTTAGCCATCTTACAGGGAAAGAAACTGAAATTCAATGAAGTTAAATAACTTGTTCATTTTTATAGAAATAAGTGGCAAACTGAGATTTGACCCCCAATTGACCAACTCCAAAGCCCATGCTCTTGAAATTTCTTTCATCTAGTTCATTGGTATTAGGGCTTTGGCCAAGAAAAAAAATTTTTAAAAGGCCATTTATGATTTGGTCATAACTGTGTCAGGTAATATTTCTGTCAACTTTAAATATGTAATGTTTATTCAATTCTGACAGATCAGAGAGTTTTCTCTTTTGATGATCACCCACCATAAAGCAGTACTACACAAATAAGAATCACTTAGCAGGAAGAAGAAAAAAGGTTAAGGAAAGAAATAAATATGCTTTTTGATGATAAAAGTCATAGTACAGAGAATGAAACAAAAAAATGGGAGCTGAATTCACAACACTTAAGATTTAGATTTATTGAAACCAGTAAAAACCCGTCAGGGAAAAATACAGCCTCGTACGAATTACATGTGTATGTTATACCACTCCTCTGGAAAAGCTAAACACTGAGCAAAAGGCCTTTGAAAACAATGGTGCCTTTATACAAAAGCAGCTGGAATTGTGGTCTGTGAAGCTGTACCAAAAAAATATTTAGGCAAATACAATCAAATAAATAGAAAAACAGAGAATGTAAATTCTTTCAATAAGCAGGAGAAAATCAATGAGGTAATATAGTCCTTTCCCGAAGATGAATGAGGCAAAAGTAAATTATTCTGAACCTATAAATTTTGATTAACTTTGCCTGCCCAGCCCCTCCTCACTCTTTAGGCTCTATTGAGATCACCAAAAAGGATGGGATTTATTCATTTATATATTCATTCATGCAAGAAATATGTACTGAATGCCTACTATATGCCAGGCACTGTGATAATCACTGGCAAAGCTGTGATAAGTACAACAAATTCCTTGACATCATGTGCTTATATTGTAGTGGGGGAAACAGAAAATAACTATTTAAACAAATAATTAGTGATAAGTTTAATGAATTAAAATAAGAAAGGATAATGGGGTTGGGGAGGACAAGTTTATATAAAATGGTTGGGGAAGGCTTCCTTGAGGAATGATATTTGAACAGGGACCTGAATAACAAAAAACAAGCTGATACGAGAAGATGTAGGAGACAAGTATTCCAGGAAAAGAAAAAATCAAAAGCAAACTGTAGATGTAGGAAAAGCATGTTGTGTTTAAGTAAAATCCAGAGTACTCTGCCAGGGTGGGAAGAGGTGAAAGAGAGATGGGAGATTACACAACAGGAGAGGGGGGCATCCAATCAGGGACTCATATGATTTTGGATTCGTAATGTTGATTTTTAGTGAGAGTATAAACTAATAGACAGTTTTCAGCAGGACAGTGACACGATATGGATGCTAGTGAAGCAACAATAGAGGAGCAGGAGATGGTGGTGGCTTGGACCAAAGTGAAAGCAGTGGACACGGTGAGAGCTGGTCAAGTTCAAGATGCATATTCAAAGTAGGACCACTTCTGGTGATGCAGCTATATAGCATAAAGGGAAAATTGAGGACAACTCCTGGGCTTTTGATCAAAGCAGAAACTAGACCCCTATCTCTTACCCATACAAAAATAAACTCAAAATGGATCAAAAACCTAAATGTAAGACCTAAAACTATAAAACTAGTAGAAGAAAACATAGAGGAAATGCTTCAGGACACTGGTCTGGGAAAAGATTTTATGAATAAGACCTCAAAAGCACAGGCAACAAAAGAAAAAAAAAACAAATGGGATTATATCAAACTAAAAAGCTTCTGTACAGCAAAGAAAACAACAGAGTGAAAGAAAACCTAGAGAATGGGAGAAATATTTGCAAACTATTCATCTGATGGGGATTAATATCTAGAATATACAAAGAACTCAAACAACTCAACAGCAAAGAAAAATCTGATTTTAAAGATGTGCAAATGATCTGAACAGATATTTCTCAAAAGAAGACATATATAGAGACAACAAATACATGAAAAAATGATCAACATCAATAATCATCAGAAAAATGCAAATTAAAACCACGAGGAGATATCATCTCACTTCAGTTAGGATGGCTGTCATCAAAAAGACAAAAAATAACAAATGCTGGCAAGGATGCAGATAAAAGGGAACTCTTGTACACTGTTGGTGGGGTAAACTATCATAACTACTATGAAGCACAGTATGGTGGTTTCTCCAAAAACTACAGATAGAACTACCATGTGATCCAGCAATCCCACTACTGGGTACATAGCCAAAAGAAAGGAAATCAGTATATTGAAGAAACATTTGCACCCTCAGGTTCATTGCAGTACTAGTCACAATAGCCAAGATTTGGAATCAACCTAGGTGTCCAGTAACAAATGACCGAATTAAGAAAATGTGATATATATATTCAATGGAATACTATTCAGCCATAAAAAATGAAATCCTGTCATTCATGGCAACATGGATGGAAAGGGAGGACATTATGTTAAGTGCAATAAGCCAGAAACAAAGTTAAACACCACATGTTCTCATTCATATGTGGAAGCTAAAAAAAAGTTGATATCATGGAAGTAGAAAGTAGAACAGAGAATACTAGTGCCTGGGAAGGGTAGGGGGAAAGGGGAGACAGGGAGAAATTTGCTAAAGGATACGAAAGCTGGATATGGGGAATAAGTCCTAGTGTTCTATACCACTGTAGAATGACTGTAGTTAACAATAACATATAGTTTAAAACAGCTAGAATGGGAATATTGACTATTCCCAACACAAGGAAATGACAAATGTTTGATATCTTGGATATATTAATTATCCTGATCTGATCACTGTACATTATGTTAATATGTATCAAAAGATTGCCATATACTCCTACAAATATGTACAATTATTATGTGTCAAGTTAGAAAAATAAAATTTAATTTAAAAAGAGCATTTGGTGATTCCACTTCACACCCACTAAGACAGCTATTTTTCAAAAAGCAAAGGACAATAACAAGTGTTAGCAAGGATGTGGAGAAATTAGAACCCTCATACATTGCTGGGGACAATGTAGAATAGTGCAGCTGCTTTGAAAAACAGTTTGGCAGCTCCTCAATAAGTTAAACACAGAACTACCATGTCACCCTGTAATTCTATTCCTAGCTATATAGTCAAAAGAACTGAAAACAGGTGTTCAAATAAAAACTTGTGCATGAATGTTTATAGCAGCAGTATTCACAAGAACCAAAGGTAGAAATGATCCAAACATCCATCAAATGGTAAGTAAATAAACAAATCATAGCATATTCATATAATAGAATAGTATTCAGCCATAAAAAGGAATAAAGTACTGCTACGTGCTACAACATGAATGGACCTTGAAAACATGCTAAGTGAAAGAAGCAAGACACAAAAGACCAAATATGGCATGATTCCATTTATACGAAATGTCCATAACAGACAAATCCATAGAGAGAGAAAGCAGATTAATAATTGCCAGCAACTAGGGGAAGGGGAGAATGATCACTGCTTAATGGGTACAGTTTTTCCTTTGGGGTGATGAAAATGTTCTAAAACTAGAGAGTGGCAATGGTTACACATTTTGAATGCACTAAATGTCACCAAATCGCATACTTTCAAATGGTTAAAAGGTGAATTTTATGTGAATTTTACCACTATTAAAAAAAAAAAAAGAGCATTTGATGCACACACACACAAAAAAACAAAAACCCATAACAAAAGTTCTGCCCAACAGGAATCAGGGGGATGGTCCAGCCCCATTAAAGTATCTTTCTCAGGAAGTTTGATAGCAGAAATTTTTGTGTGAAATACATAAAAAGATGTAATTAGTAGCAGGAGATTAAAAAACCAGTAACAGCAGCCATAAAACAGGGGAACCATAAAGGAGCCAAATTATAAGCAAGCGGAAGCTTTGAGGAAGCAAAAAATTCACCGTAGAGTAAAGCTATGAGTAGAGGATGGTAGTTAGGCAGAAGTCATAAAATCAGAGGGAAGCC